>JAEIFJ010000162.1:0-13169 GCA_018903435.1 Leucophenga varia
TTAAGACAAAGCGTCAAACAAGTAGCAACGTATTGGAAACAGAAAAAAAAAGAACTTAATTAAAGTCAATGGAAGCATATAATTAAAGATGACCATATCCGTTTTTTGATGTACTAGATAATACAAATGTATCTATAAAAACAAAAAAAAAAAAAAGATAGTTTCAATATGAGTCACTGATATTTAGCAAGCTTTTACAAGGAAAGAAACAAAATAAAAATTATCAGTTTTAATAAAATATTTTGGAGATCGTTTTCACAATTTTATTCTACCGGAAGTTAAACTTTGAAGTTTATAAGAATATAAACATCTTTTGTCAGTTCAAATCGATTCTCAAAACTATAATCCCAAATCTGTAAACAAATACAATATAAGAATATTTATTATACATGTATGTGCGATACTCTCGAATGTTGTAAAATCTTATTGAGACGAGGAAAGAAGATTTTTTCCTTCTTCTATAATTCTCAGATAAAAAACACATATATCTTCGCCTTGTCTATAAACAAATTCATACCCTCTTCAAAATATTGTAGATAAACTATAATTATTATTAAACAAAAATAGACTGAGGTAAAAAAAAAAAAAAGAAAAACCAAGAATACAAGAAAAGGGGGAACGAACTGAACATATGCGCATTTCCTTAGATACTTCTTTTTTGTATCTAGTATACCTGCCACGCGCAGCTGCACCTACAAAGCAAAGCGTATTTGGAAACGCTTTAAATCAACAAATTTACTACGCTTTATTTATGAATAAGAAGAGAGAAAATACTATTTAAGTTGTGTAGGGTGCGCAGCGAAATGTGTTGATGACTTATTAGGCTCTGAGCTACTTCGATGTACGCAGGCGAGTTGGCGGTGGTAGCGCTTTGTTGAAGGCGTTCGCTGAAGCATGCGACCCTTCTAAGAAATTTTTTATTTATTTTTATATATATTATACATAAGTTTCTACGTATACATTTATTTATATACGTATATGCATCTTGCATAAAAATAGCTGCACTAAAACAAAATACCAACTCAAGCGCACAAAAAAAATTCACAAAAAAAAAAAAAGAAAAAAAATATTCGAGTATATTGCGTTCCGTGAGTCTCCACGTTACGTTAGTTGCGTTGCGATTTGTGTTGGCTGCTTAAAGTAGAAGATATAATATCTTTTTTTTTTTTTTTTTAAAGCGACCATTCTCTTCCGTTGCATGTTTATCGAAGCGTTTACAAGAAATTATAAGCATATACAAGAAAAATTACATCGGCCATATTTTTATATATATTTCATAGGTATATAACCTCCTATTCTACATAAAGATATTCATTTGTAGTAATTAAATCACTGAGCGTTGAGTGTTTTGTAGTGCTTGGAAATGGTTACGAATGAACGGAATGAACGTTCTTCAAAATAATGCCAACACGTAATTAGAAGAGTTAATGAACACTTCATTATTGGAGTTTTTAAGACTTGAGACTGTGTGTTTGATTTTGGGGGCAACAATTGCTTTTAGAGATTTGAAAAATATATTATTTTCTATTACGAATATATTCTACGCCACTTATGGCACTTCAAAATTCCTTTCGCACCAATGAAATAGTCTAATAAGGTGTTGTAGTTCGTCTGATAACCATTATTACCTTGCGTTTGCATTGTGGTTTTTTTTATATTCCTTTTGCTCTCTTTTTCTCCTGTCAATTGCACCTCTTCCGCTGTCTTAAATGCTATAAGCAAGATGCTAATAATGCCTGCTCTAAAAATGCGTGGCCTCCAAGCATTGGTCCTGACAGAATCGGAAAGGTAGACGTTGGGCGTATTTGAGAGGAAGATAAATCTTTGGTCCAATTAAAGTGGGAAATGATAACCAAACGAAAATATGAATAAAAAAGCGGCTGGTCCGATCATACAGAGTCTCCGGCAGGAAAAGTGTATAAACAAAACGTGAATCAAATCGGAGGGACGCGGCAGAGTGGACGTTCGCCGCTGCTTTGGGAAGACCCGATCTTGGAAGACATCCGCAAGATCGGTATCCCAATTTGGTATAGATTCGTACATAAGATGCACTTGACATGAATAAATTGAGTTAGTATTGTACCGGATGTTCATTCGTCTAAAATTCATAGACAAAAATTGGTTATTTAATATCTTACACTTCCTGAATGATCATTTTACTTTAAACTCTTTTAAGTTTTCTTTTTTTTTATCAAATTACGAAGTATGTATGTAAAATACTTTGAACTACAAAAGCATATCCGCGTACTTCTCAATAGACAAACACTTGTTGTGTCTTTCCTACAGAACTATTCGCTATAATACGTTTGACCGTTGCAGCTTAAAAACCCCCTTTCCCTACTCCCTCTCTGTCTCTAACTCTTTCTTGGTTTATATTACAGATTTTCCAATGGTGTTTCATATTTCGCTTAATCGCATACAAAAGTACAATGTACTGAAGAGAGTAATTGACCTCTCTCTTCATTGACTGACATGCATGCATGCTTGCTGTCTCATTTACTCAGTGAAGCTTATTAGGTCTTGGTCTGTTGAGTTTAACTATTTTTTTTTTGTTTTTGTTTTTTTTTTTTTTTTTTTGTAACTGATTGTTGCGGTCGCCGGTTGCCGATAGTCGTGCCGCCGCGCAATCACTTTGTTGTTTTTTTTCTTTTTAGTTTAATAGTTTCTTTTGGTTGTTGTTGTTGTTATTCTTGTGGTTACTTTGTACTTGTATTGTGCAATTATTTTCATTATTTTATCTGCTATTCTTGTTGTTGTTATTGTTGTTGTTATTATTTTATTGCATTGTAAACCAGAATTACAACAAACAAGACGATAGTAAGTATAGAAAGGGCAATAAAGAACATATAAGAAGCAAGCTTTTAGTTTTAGAGGAGCAAATATGTAGAAAATGTATCTATTTTTGATATAAAAGCTGACGCAAATCAAAAAAGCATGGTCAGTAGTTTAAGAATATATTTATGCCAAAACTTTCGAATCAAACCTCTTTCGCATATTATCAACGCATTGTCGACTGCAATAAGAAGAGAATGCTGCAACGCATCATACCATGACACAAGCAATTGAAAGGTTTCATATATCTGTGCATGGGAAACGGAAGTGGTATGCAAAAAAAAAAAAATGGATAATAAAATAATAAAACATAGAATCACTTAATCACGACAAAACAGCGGATGAGGATGAGGTTTTATTCAGATGCAAATGCTAAACGATGATGAACAAGTGAAACGCAAACTATTTATGCATAAAAGCGTAATTTGTCAATAGTCGACTACACTAACTAACTAACGCCAACTTAAGCTTCAAAAGCGAGCCATATTAATAATATTTAATAAATTAGCTATCATAATAAACACCTTCGCGAAAATATTTGTGAGTAGGTCGCCAGCCAATGCGTTATATGTGGGCTGCACTAACAGATCGACAGCAGCAATATGCGCCCGTGTGGCGTAGTTAGAAAACCGTTTATGCTTTGGCTTAGGTCACGTGTCAGCTGTTAAAGTTGAAACGACAACGCGCGTGCTTTTAACTTAATAGCAGCGTGTGACAGTCGTAAAACAAAAATCTCAATGAAGTAGAAAATTAACAACAAAAACATAAAAACCGGAAATGTTTAAGCTATTGGTGCTACAGGAGTACTTATGAGCTGCTTTTTGCGTCGTGCGTTTAAACGAATTCATTAATCACTAAAAATATCGTTTAAATTACATTTAATCCACTCTGGAAGAAAAAGTACTGGTAACACCTACAGAAACTTAAATTAACGAATTAAGATCAATAGCTTGGCTAACGAATATAAATAAATAGATACATTGTATGTATCCGAAATCTCCCACTCATTATGGCAAATATCAAAGATATGCGTTGGTGTTATTGGTCAACTTTCGACATGAATGAATAAGAGCCTACACGAACGATTGATAGTAAACAATAAATTAAAACAAATTTCAATAAATTTAATCAAATTAAATTAGACGCCCTAATCGAAATTGAATACTACTTGTAAATTTTGAGTGCTCAAACTTTTAGAAAATGTTGTTAAAAAAAAGACATATCTTCAATATTTGATTGAGCGCTTTTGATAACGTTTTAAATGAAAAATTGTAGCTGACGTGAGAAGTAGAACAAATGTCAGTATCTGATTTTAAAGAAAAAAAACTTGAAACAGTAAACTATAAAAATATTTGATTTATATTTTTTTTAATAATCAAAAAAATTTATATGAGGAAGACTAAATTTTAACAAGCTAAAAAAAATATACTGGATAATTTACATTTTGATTGACACTCTTAAACTCGAGAACGGCTCGACCGATTTTCATAAAATTGCAGGGGAATGTGCAGGGAGAAGCGGTGATGGTTAGTTAATTATTTGAAATTCAAAATCGGTCCAGTTGCTGTTCTCAAGTTATGATCTTTTTCTGAAAATATTCAAAAATTTAAGAAAAAAAAAAAAAAAAAAATTTATTTTCGTTCCGACCTTATGAAAAAATCGAATCCAAACTAATATACAAACTTACATTCATTTGATTGAATCTATGCTAAAAATAATCGTAATTTTTCAAGTATTTAAGAGAAGTTAAAATCGGAATATGTGTTACTAGGACCTGCGAAGTTTAAAAAAAATGGAAGAGGCGAATAATTGAACTAATCATATTAAATTTGGTATATATACATGATCCGTGCAAGGCCGGGTAGTTCAACTAGTTACATATAAAGAACAGATTGAGCTTAAACTTTTAAAGACTTTTTGGAAAAACTACAACATTTATACATTAGGTTTGTGCTGAAGTTATTCATTGAAATGATAAGAAAAACAATATAATAAACTCTTTCTTTCTCTTTTTAATCCCGAAATATTATAGGCTGCACACGTAAATATAATTTTTTTATTATCATGTAACAACTCAATACCTATTGTCATAAGTATCTACATAAATATAAAACCTTCCTTTGTCACTATTACTGCGCTAATTACAAAAAATTTACGCAAGCGTTGAAAATTTCTCACATCAATAAAATTTATGTATGTAAATGAATATACATAAGAATGCTAAATGCCTAATCATCAGTATATGCACGGCTACTTCGTAGATATGTTAATTCAATGCTAATTAATTTAGAAGCGAAGGCGTCAATAGACAATTTTTAACAATTCTATGTTGAAGACAACAAAATGCTGATAATGAAAACTAATTGGCAGCCGAATTTTGTTTCTTTTTCGATAAATGTTTAATAACCTTGTGCAAGCGGCAATGTGCTGTGGTAAATAAGGTATGTCTCAAATTGGCATGAAGTCAAATAAATGACTGATAATATTAACGAATTTATTGTCATTGCCAAAAAAAAAAAAAAAGTATCTGATAGATACAATAATTTAAATAATTTTACAATTGACAGCAGCAGACAAGTTCAAAGAGAGTTCAATTTAGTTTTGTTAAAATAATAAAAAATAATAAAACGAAAACGTTTTTGATTTGCGCGCGCATCTTCAAATACCTGTTGCCATCCCGCTTACACTTACAGCTTTGCATTTGGCACATGCAGAAACCTGATTTACCGTTGTTTGATGCAGAAACAGAAAAATTTCCCACGCTTTGAAACTGTGCAAATCCAACAAAGATGGAGCAAAAGAGAGCGTGTAGGAGAGAAAAGTAACTGCTCTAACTACAACGGAGAAAAATCAAATAAATTCCCACGACACCAAATTTGTATAAAGTCGACAAAGTTAACAAAAAAAACCCGAAGATGAAGAAGAAAATCAACTTAAAAATAACGATAAAGTCTCCTTTTTTTGGCTATAACGCAACTACTACACCAGGGCATAACGCGAAGGGGGCAATTTGATTTAAAAGAAGAAGAAGAAAAAAAACCTGTAACAAGGTAATTGCGCCTGCAACAAGTACACAAACGATTTGTGCAATACATACATTTAGGATGAGATTTTGCTGCTGTATAGTACGTGTATATGGATGTATATGAAAATGCCGTGACTCAACGACAATTGCCTGAAATCTGTATATATTTTTCTTTTGTGTGAGAGCTCCTTAATGTTTACCGGAAAATGTGAAAATCATGCTGTTGTCATAAAGAAAGACATTTTAAGTATTTTAATTGAAGCTTAAGATCGCATAATCTTTAAGCTGTCAAAATTACCAACGAGAATTAAATCTTACAATCCTAATTAGCGTAACTGCAGTATGCGGTAAGAAAATTTTGCCGAAGAAAAGTTATATTATAAGAATTTCTTAGCTGCTCAATTATTTTTCTTTAATTTCAACACATTTCTTCGCAGACTTTTTCGATAAAGTTAACAAACAAAAATTCTCGGAACGATAAACTCACATTTATGGTTTCTTTTGAATGTGAACGTTTTAAAAAAGCATATCAAGAAACGTACGCTTATCAAAATCTATATACAATGTTCCTATATATCTCAAAAGTGAAATTTTAAAATTTGTAAACTTATTTTCAATTAATTTTTACAATGTAATAAAGCTTAAATGCATGAAAGTTAAGTTTTTCGACTACTTAATGCTCTACATAGTGAAGAAGTGTGAAAATTTATGTAGGAATTATTTCCCCCAAATTTCCATGGTAAAAAAATCAATTTTAAGAAAAATTTAAAAGATAGAAATAAATTTTAAATAACTGTAAACAGGTAGAGTATCTATCCACAAAATAATGTGCTACTAAACATTTTAAAGATCAAAATATGACTAACTATTGTAGACACATATACACAAAAATACATATATGTGACGACGTTCGGGGTAGAAGATCTGTTAGGGTGACATACACACACACACTATACATATATTTGCGCTATGTACAAATGATAAAAGAGAACGATTTGGAACACAGCATGGAATGTAATAAGAAAAAGACAGCTGCTGTTGTTATACGAACGCCAGCAAAATTGAAAATAGTCAGGTAAGAAAAAAATGAAATAAAAATTCAAGACAACAGGTAAGTATGCAGCTAACTGTTGCAAGTAGGTAAACAGTACATATGCGCCGCACTCGGTAAACGAACACCTTTAATAGGCCTAAACAAAAAAAAAATGTTGCAAGTAATTTGGGCAACGCGCGCATGCGGGCTTAAAGTGAGATACAGATAGAAAGAAAAAAAACCAAACCGATGAATAATATAAAAGCAGCTGCAGCAATTTACCGGCAAAAAGTAAATTTAAGAATTTCAACCGTTTCAACTAAGCCAAGAATTACCTATGTACATATAATTTACCTAAAAAATACAGATTTGATTCAAGAATTCAAAAGATAATAATCTTACAACTGCTATCCAAGAGCAAATATGTATTTTACGTCTTGTGTGGTACAGCGAATAAAAATCGAAAAGTTTTAAACTAAAACGAATTAGTTTGGTTTGAATTAAATTTGTAAAACAAGTTTTAAATTTGTGAAGATAATTCAGCTCGCTCTCGTCCCAATTGATGAGGTTTCATATACATAAGTATAAGTAAAGCAGCTAATTGTTTTTTTAAGTTTACAATTAAAACAGACCTTGTAGTTCTGCTCATAAAAAAAAAAATATCATAAATCATTGTCCACCGTTTGACATGATTTTTTTTCAAACAATTTGTACGCCTACAGGCAATCAAAAAAATTGGTTATAGTCAAACAAAAATGTATCGAAAATATAGAAGCAAATACTCCACGCTATTCAAGACGAACGATTTTGCGTAATCAAATTTTTTGTTAAGCTAATCCAATAGTCAAGGCGTCATGGACATCAACAAAGCCGCGTGAACATCTATGGCAAATAAAGATGATTTTTTTTCGGACGCATTCAAATTAGTCGTTTTTGCTTTTATTTTTAAAAAAATCTTTATAAGCTTTTTTCAAAGTTTTTGTTTTTTATTTCCAGAGCTCAAGTCACGGTAAAAATCTAATTGGCTACGAACTTTGAACTCATTCAAAATCGATTGTAAACAATTTTATTCGATTGTTATCGTTTGATTATTCACTCAATCACAATAAAAAATCATACATTAATGTAAATAATATTCATGAGTTTTATACTGTGAGAATAAATCTCAAAATAAAAACATTTTGAATTATTTTATGACCTTCCGCCAAAATAATAATAGAAAATGCTTCTGTTTCTGTAAATTCATAAAAGTAAACTTTTCGAGATAAAAAAAAAATATTTTATTAAAAAGCTTGTTTGCGTGAACAACATAATAGGCTTGCAAAGTGATGACGCATAGTCAACTATGTCAGAGATCGACAATCTTATGCTGGTAGAAACTCGTAGTGAGCCATACAAATATTAACGTTTTAATTTTTTTCTTCTTGTGTACCCATATGCGAACGCTTTCTAACGCCTTCTGTTGTTGCTGTTTATTTTTAGTAAATTTCGTGATAACGCTGAACTGGGACACTCTCGAAATTTAACTAAAATTTAACAAAAAAGTAAAGTTTTTTGTTTTTTGGGGATGCTTTAACTTTGTTCTTGTTTTTAAGCAAAATAATGGAAAATTTTTGTTTGAGTTGTGTTTTATTTTAAAAACAGGAAGTTTAATTTTAAAAGATTTAATCAGCAGAATATAATCTGTAGAATATAAAAAGCATAAATATAAGCAAATACTTTTTACATAAAGTTTTATCAAATTACTTTTGTGAATTTAATTAATTTTAAAAAATTATTTCATTTTCAAAAAAAAAAAAAAAAAAAAATTATCAAAAAAGCAAGTTGGCAGCTTAAAGTTGAAACAAGCTTTGCAAAAAGTAAACCGTGAGAAGCAACTTAAAATGCTTTAAAGATAAACTTTATCCGACAGCAAAAAACGAGACAGACAAACCATGCTCAATAACAAAACAACAAAAAACAAACAAATAATGTTTGTTAGCCAAAATACAACAACAAATTATTTATTAGAAAGAAAATGTACAAAGCAAAATACATAAAAAAAAAAGCATAGAGCAGCTGATTGTTTTAATTTCTCTCTCACTCACATACTCTCAAAATTGATTTACAAAAACAATAATAAATACAACTTCATTGATTACATCTACGCACGTTCCGATGATATATTGAGTAAAAGAAGAGTGCCAAGAGTTAACAACAGCAACAACAACAGACAAAAAAACTATTAAACGCACGAGATAGAAGCAATATAAGAAGTTAAAAAGAATGTTAAAGAAACATTAACTTTAACAACAACGAAGCTTTAATACTCTTCTTTATTTAGACTTGGTCTACCCTTTTATATGAGTGTTAGGATTATATGATCTATAAGAATAATTCATCATTCGATTGCAACTGATCTAAAAAAAAAACAAAATTTCATAATTTATCCGAACTTTTAGAAGCACTAAAACTCGCAAATTCGATCTAATAATGAAAATATTCATGGAGATCTCTTTTTTGTGTTCAACCTTCAATACCAACCTTGATACTGTTGATACCCTTTTCGACTTTGCGCGGGGTTACGTTTTTGGCCAATAGACTGTAGAAACGTATTTGACAATGTCAGCGAGGCAAAGCAACAAACGCTTTTATGTGCGAGGCCATTCAGGCAAAAAGCCAAGTTAAAGAAGATACCGACAAACAGTCCGTTAAAAAAGTACATCAATTTATTTAAAATAAAATTGTACAAAGATTTTTTCTACCATGTTTAACTTTTTAAAGATTTTAAAAATTTATGTTATATACCTCAATGTAACTGTATATAAAAATTGAATAAGAACTTGAAATCTAGATTAGAGCTTTTTTAAATCGTTATTTTTTATAATTAAAAATTTAGTAACGAAAATCTCCGGTTCGTGTATTGTTTTGTACAGAATGTAAGTTCCACACTCACATTGTAGTCAAACTGGGCGCAGGCGCCTACCTCTTCTTTAACATTTATTTTGTCTGTTATTCCCTTCAGCTTCCCTTCTTCTTTTTATTATTTCAGAATATATTTCTTTACATTATTTTTTTTTTTCTTGTGCATTGTTTTTACTTTGGGCGTCAACAGAGTCGTCTGACTGAGACGGCGCTAAGACTGAATGGGGAACACTTAAGCCACAAAAAAGGAGCATAATGCGGAGTATAAGCTTGGCTCAAAATTCAATTGAAGTAGAAAATAAAGACTGGTTTGGATGAGTTGGCGCATTTCCTGTGTTATGTTGTGCTTTTGTTTGTTTGTTTCTTACTTATTCTTTCGTCTTTACTTCAACAGAAAATCAAAATCAAAATAAACACCAACAAAAGTAGAAAAAAAAACATTTTGCGAAGCAAGCATTTATGTATATTTTGTATCTCAAGTGTATTCGGTATTAAAAAGATAGATTTTCAATAAAACAGTTTTTTTTGTTTATATTTAAATTGTGGAACTTATTGTTTTTGTTTATAAAAGAGTTTTACGTTCCCTTCCCATAGTTAAATTGTTTGTGTTTGCCAATTAATTAATTTATTTCATTTTTTTTTTCATAAATATACACGACGTGATTGTGTGTCTGTACAAAGTTATGTTAATATTATGTGGGAACTTATCTATCCGGGCACTCACTAGGCAGTTTTTTTCTTCTTTTTTTTTTTTTTTTAAATTAAAAGCAAATATTATGTTCCGCAGCTTTTTAATTATGGCATTCATCATCATTGTTAGCGGTTATTGTACTGAATATTACGTGCTGCCAGGTGAATGTCAAGTGGGGGCGTTTGAATTCAAATTAACTGAAAATCTACAGGTTCATTGCATGTTGCAAAAATCAACGGTATTTCTTAAATTAATTATTAATATTAACAGTTTTGTGTTTAGGTTTATGTTAAAAACAGAGACATATTTTTCATTAAATATTTTCATCCACTTTCAGAAACATTGCACTGAACTTAAATTTTTCTTGCAATAAGGTTTCGGAAATACCTTTTGAACTCAATCGTATAAGTATTATTTTTTTAAATTACTTTAATAAATTTAATAAAAATCTTTACTCGAAATTCTTTAAAAACATTTAAAATACTAACCTAATCCGAAACGTTTCTTAATCCTTTTGAGTATATGCATTTTCTTTTGCTGGATTTATTATCCATCATAACAACTTGAGCACCACCGGTGTTTTGTGGCATATAGCCAGGCGTATTATCCGTAAGTACCATTTTTTATATATGTGTTTTTTTTTTTATTTTATAAATTTCGATAACTCTCCAGAATAACTGGCGCTTAGAAATTTGTTTTGCGTATTTTTTTCTAGTTTTACACTAAGCAAAACTTCAAGTTACTTTTTTTTTTTTTTGCACTTTTAACTAAGTTATATACGTGACCTTATGTTAGCCACTAGGTTAGTAATATTTTTATGTTTAGAGTTTTTGTTTTTAATTTAAAACATTTTTGGTTATATTTTTTGGATTGTTTTTAACGCTATAAACGAACGAAACGCGACACTATTTTATTCCATATTAATTTAAATTATTAAATTTAAATATAAAATCCTTATATACCGAAACTTAGACACAACAAAATCTACCCTAAAACGCGAAGTGGAAGAAGACTTCTTCCCAACGAACGAAACGAAAGACCTCGACGAACTGAACAGTTTGACGCAAAAATTATAACTGAACTTTTGTGCTGAGCTGTGAGTCTTGCCTTCCAAAGACCAAAGGCAAAGCAAACAAATAAAATGCATACGAGAAAATCCGAAGCATACCGAATGAAAACGACGTTTAATTGTGGTGCTTCTTGGTGTTGTTGTTGTTTCCGCAGTTTGCAGCTGTTTATTATTTACTCCATTTTTACTTTGGCTTTATCTTCGCGTGTATTGAACCTCCTTATAATTTGGTTGTTTGTCTTATATCTACATATATATAGTTCTTCTTCTTCTTCTCCTTGTACCTTAAAATCTACAAACATTTCTCTCTCATTCGCTCTCTCTCTCTGTTGCTGTTGCTTACTCCATGATCATTGTTATTGGTATTCTTCTTGTAGGCAGTTGTTGTTGCTGCTGGCCAAGTTAGTTTTTACTTTCACTTCGTTTTGCATTTGCTATTTTTTGTTATTCTTTGTCCATCTGTCCGCCTATTTATCTGTCTGTCTGGCTGTCTGTCTGTGCCCTTGCGTGAACCACAGGTATTAGCGATCTGAGCGAGTTGAGCGCCTTTTGGCTTTTGGTTTAGTTCAGTATGGTTTAATTCTATTTTTCTCTTTCTCTTGCAGTGTATTTTTATTTGCTGTTGGTAACTGAACAAGAGAAAATGTTCCAGCTAAGTGGAGTCGACTTGAGATATGAACAAGAGAAAATGTTCCAGCTACGTGGTCGACTATGAGATACCTTGTACATAGAGATGCGGTATCTTCTTTTACATTTCTGTGCTAATTTTAACAAAATTTTAAACAATCATTTCAAATTTGATTTTTGTGGAATACATTTTACTATCCTGTAAGATCCATTCCAAACTTACTCTAAAGAATTTCTTACAGAATTTTCTAAAGTGACTTTGCTTTTTTGCTACTCAAGAATATATATTAAATCTATGGAGACTGCTACATTATTTTCTAACAGTAACGTACAATTGCACTAAAAACGCATAGCGTTTCATCTTCTTGGGTATAGGGTATAAAAAAAAATACTTATCTAGAAAATGTTGGTTGTTTTAGTTGTTACTGTAAACAAAATAAATTTTTGGCTCTTTGAGTACAGTTCATCAAAGTTCAATTTGAAGATACAGTTGAGAAGACATATGCTTGCCAATTTTAATTAAAACATTTTTTTTAAACTTTTCACTTGAAGTTTAGGGTCAATAAATAAATACATATTTTCTATTATGTTTACTAATTTGCAAAAGTTTGAAAGATCGGAGATTAACGTAGTGATAAAAGTGTTTTTGGAAAATGATATGGGAATCAGTTATTATATATTGAAAGTATAAATTCGAATCAAAATCACTATTGTAGCTACCACAAATCTTAACTATCGAATCATTTAATGTCAGCCAATATCGTTCTTCAATAAGAACAAGTAAAAACGTTAACTTCGGTGGAACCGAAGCTTAAATACCCGTCACACGAATCTTTGAATAGTTTAGTGTGATCATCAGTGGCTTATATACATTTATAAATATATATTCGAAAATAATTACTTTTTTTATACATTTGGTGGAAAATAATCGAAAAGTTTGTGTGGGGACTATAGCTAAAAATAGGGCGTGGCACCTTGGTATTGTTAT
>JAEIFJ010001619.1:0-19414 GCA_018903435.1 Leucophenga varia
TCAAATCCACTGACAACAAACACAGATATTATTAAACAAAAACCTTATTCGCTTTGATTTTCCATACAGACCAGCAAGCTATGACGTCATTGCAATGCTCATGTAGGAAAGAAAAGGAAAGAGAATGCGAGCGCGTAGCGCCATCTGTTGTTCTTCTCTTCTTTTCTATGCACACGCATTTTTTGCATTCAAACGCACACACACACATACATACATTTGTGCTTGACCAATGAAATGATACACGCATATACACGTATTCATACACAGACGCATATAAAGGCTTACGTTACGATATTTCTATTAAGTAGAAGTATTGTACAATTATTGACTCTTTACGTTTCAAAAAGGTCGAAGGGTATACTGTCCACTGTCGCGTGCCGCTCGACTGTTGCTCTTGTAGACACGCTGGGATAACATGATGATTTCCAATATATGACAATTTGTACTTTCGCCCTTGTGGCAGAGGCGATTGGAGACGAGGCACTTGGTTAATTGAGTAGATCCGTTTATTGTGGCCGGTCTCTTTGTTCTGTGAATTGACTTGTTGACAATGCGGAAAGTGATTAAATATTAATAAATGAGAATAATTAATAGCAGCAGCGACAAAAGATTTACCGGCGATTAAATCTGCTGACGAAGTGCCGACTCGGAGCTTTTCAATTGTGCGTTCGAGTGAACGAGCAGCAAGTGGCAGCGGCGGCGGCAAGTGGAGTCTGCACCACAATTCATTTGTTTGCACTCGAAGTATTCATAACAACGGGCGCTTTTTTTCCTTTTTAGCATGCAAACATACCTGTGTGCCCCCATTTCCCATCCCACGGCACACCCCTTACCCACCTTTCGATCCGCATATAATGAGGATATCCCGTTCTGTTGTTGTTCTGCTTGTTGTTGTTGTAGCTCTTGTTCTTGCCGTGCTCAGTGTCTTTTGTGTGTGCATTTTAATTATAAAATATGCAGCTGCAAGTTGTGGTTTCTGACGTGCCTCGAAATAATCTGAAATAATCTGAATGCCGCGCTATTAATTAAAAAGTGTCAACTCAACTTAACAGAATTTATAAAATTCCCAATTCCATAAGCTTGTTATTTTTTTTTTATCTCCTTATAGTGTTTTTGCTGAAGAGCTTTAATTTACTTAATTTATGTTTATTCGAAAGTGGGTTTTAAGGAGTTTTTTGGTAAATAATTTCATTGCCTTTAACCTTCCAATAAAATAGATTTTTAAATTTATGGCTTCATAAATTCTTCCGTCGCAATCCACTTAAATACTTTTCCTTTTTACAATTTCATTGCAAGCAGAGCAGGTGAATAAGTTTTCATTCATCTATCCATGGATATATATATATATAGTGAACCCCATATCAACCTTAGTCGGACCGCCAGTTAAGGGTCTTCCTCTAGTGCAAATACTTGCAGTACATACATATGTATGCATTTTAGGGAAACTATTTACCTCTTCGATTCGTTAGTTGGATATTGCATTCCGTGAAGTACAGCAATTTCAATTGCTTTACAAATGGAAACTTTCACGCTTTCTATGCGATTTATTTACACTCTTTTTAAAGCAATTTTATTACATTGCGAAGAGCTGTGAAATTTAGCACATGTTCCAGCTGCCAGCCAGCAAATTTATTGCACGTTTCTGCTATAAATTGTAGGCTCAAAAAAAGTAGAAAATAATTGAATTATTTTTATATAACATGTAAAGTTTCCGCTCGAAAAAAAAAGCTACTAAAACTGTAAATTAGAAACTCTACAGCATATTAGAAATGATTGCAATCTACTCTTTTTATTTAAATTAGAAAACAAATAAATTAATTATTTGCCGAACCATAAATTATTAAATTGCTGCATTTAGATCTGACTGTGTGTTACATTTCCATTATTTCTATAAATCAAAACCATATCTGGCGATTCGTAATCGCAGCTGTTCCCATTTTCCGACCCAGATGTGTGTACACACATATGTGTGTGTGTGTGTGTGTGTGTTAATTTTGGCTTCTGGTTTTGTTTTGCTTTCATTACGACAGAAATGGGAAGACTGGCATTGTAGCCTTTTGGGCCACATCCTTCTGGGTTTTTTAATTAAAATGTAGCTCAGTCACAGTCGCACAGATGCAAAGCGAACAATGATTAATCAATCATTCGATTGCACTCTTCTCTGCCCAGCGAGATTTGATTATTCGCTAATTAAACTCAGCTCTTCGCTCTGATTGCCTTGTTCTATTTTCGAGATTTTCCTTTCGCTCGTCGAATTAAATGCCAAGCTAATCAAGCGTGAAGTCTTTTGCTCAATCAACGATTAAATGGTGAATTTGTGATAATATGCTTGCAGGAAATGGATACCCCAGGAGATGCTGAACGAGATGTACCCAAACTCAGCATAGAATTTATAAGGTATTAAGTAAAGCTTTTGATTCAATGTCCCCGCTCGAGCTGTGTGTGGTCAAATAAATCTCAACAGAAAGCCGGAGCGGGCGTCGATTCCTTTCGCACCTTGCACAAATCCACAGTAGGCCCAAATGAATTTCCCTAACACTTTCAACCCAAGGACATTAGAATCTTTTAATGCAGCTCGATAAATCAGAGCGAACTTAACACTGAGAGGAAACAGACATGACGGCTGTGCTGTGAGTCTTAATAAACTTTTTAAGTCGTCAGTAAGATATCAGAAGATATGTATGCAGCATGTTCATACATCTACTCCTCTTGCAGTGGTTCATTCAAAATTAATAGAAAATTGCCTTTAAGTGCCACTTGCAAATGTAGTTCGATTTCTTGTAGCACAAGATAGATGGCTGAACAGTTTTTCTAAGGAAATTGTTTACGTGCCCGGCATAGTCGAATGTGTTGATAGCTCAGCCAAAAAGGATTTACCGAGAAAGTTGTGCAAAAAATGAAATTATGCGATGCGTTCAGCAAACTGAATATGGAGTACACGTGAATGAGAATACAAATGCAGAAGGTATCGAATGAAGAGCAGTTTAATTTCAATAGACCAAAATGAAACAAGTGCAAATCGTTTATAGGTTTTGCACTTTCTGCAGGAAATCGTATTTTGAAATAACGTTTTGCCCTTTTAATTTGCGGGTTGGTAGCAATTAAAGCGAATTCGGCGAATGCGAAATTGTGTTGCCCGTAATAGATGGGCAACATGATGGACACGAACGTCGAGGCGCGACCAGTGTCTGTCTGGGATCCTTAACCGATGATGAGGCCGCCCGACAACTGCAGCCGACGGCCCAATAATCACGCCAACATAAACATCGTGTAACGAGCGCATATGTCAGTAATTTGGCGACTGTAAGCACTGCGCGGCTTGTTCAATATTACGACGTCACATCTGATGCATCCGTGTGCACAGCTTTATGACATGTGCAAATTTCAGGAGGGCCCATTAAGCGCAGCAACTTGATATGCAGTAAAGCCAGCGTGGCAAGCCCAGAGGCGATGAAATGGTACCATAAAGAAGACTTGCAAATGGATAGTTTAAAGAAGAGTTAACTGCAGGCAGTATGCCCCAAAGGAGTTTACGTCGTCTGTATTTATGTGGCTCCTCTCGAAATAGGAGCCACATTTCCATTTGGCCATTGACGTGGCTTAATTGAGCTATGCTCTTTCTCCTTCCCCCCCCCAAAAAAATATAAACAAACATTATTCACATCAGCTGAAGATACGAACTGATATTGCAATCATCTAAGCTGAGTGCGACGTTAGGAGAGGGATACACATGGTCAATGTCAAAACTAAATGCGTTTTATGGCCTCGTAAATAAAAGCAATAAAGGCATAAAATGGCATTTTAATGACTGCAAATGTATTCTTAATTGCATCAATGCTGCCCGCCTTCCGTGTGTGATTTTACAACATTTAATTGCTGATTTGAAAACAACAAAATGGTTACACAGTATCTAAATTTATTGATTAGAATTGCAGACTAGAAATAAATTGATACAAAAACTGAAAATAATTTATTTTACATTCAATTAAATGTGAATTCAATTCAAACACTTTTAACACAAATTTGATTATGGAATACATTTGTTTAAATCGGGTAAGCTATGATAAAAATTTTTGTTTTATTTTCCTTTCTGGCAACTATGAAAAATGCATAAATTGTTGCCTACTTTTAAGCTGTCTTGTTAAATACGCGTTAGGCAAAGCACGTGAACTGCTTTTCCAAAATCAATTAGCAGCATAATTAAAATCTCTTTAGGAAAACTCCAAAATATTTTAGCGAATCTTAATAACTAATTTTTATTTAATATTTTTTGTGAATTTTTAACTAAGCTTCTTCCAAACTGTCAGACATCAGCTGCGATAATTGTGCACGGAGAAAGTTTTCTTTATCAGATTGCATCATTTACAATTATTGAGCTTAAACTGCCAGACGATGCTGCCACGGTGCAGTAAAATTATGGCCACATCAGCCAAGGAATGTCATTAAGTCTGCCGTCAGTCAAGCGATAATAACGACGCGGAAATGACCCACAAACTGTCAAAGAAAGAGTTACCCCATGAATTCTAAATAACCGCATAAACACGTCATAAAAACATATATGTACACTTAATTGTAGCTCGTGTGACAAGGTTAACCAGGGGGCAAAGGCCATTTGGTCGGTTAAAAGTCGCCAGTTGGCAGTACGTCATAAACGAACGAACGAATGAATGAATGAATGCATGAATGCACAGTGAGTGCAACGCAAGTGCGAACTGGCACGCTGAGCTCAAAGTGAATACGTACGCAGTTGACTGGACAAACGGCTGCAAGAAGCAATCAGTGGCAGCCAAAGGGCAGCACCCGAATATGTCCTTGGCCCGAGGCGCATTGCGAAATGTCAGAGTGAAAGCGAAAGTTCGTTTGCCAACAACAACATGAGCTTTATATCACTGCATATATTACTGGTTTTATTGTTTAAGTTAAATCTGGCCAAAAAGTTATGCACTGTCATAAATTGTATTAATTTCGCAGTCTGAGAACGGCTTATTGCTTAAGCACACAATAAATAACTCATACGCAGCAGCAGTTGGGCATGGCACGCGTGGAGCCTTGCCAAGTGGCGCATAAAACATCCTCCTAATCCAAGTCATTCAGGAGAAGCCACCACTCACTCCTCCACCCACTCAGTTGGCATTCAGCTGACACTCTTAATTTTGACACGCAGGAAATGGAAATGCATACGATATTTCCACATATTGTCGCTGTCAGTGGATTTAGCTCTATTGAATTACAAAACTATATAACTGGCGGAGATTTATATGCATAATCGTAGTGCGCTTATCTGACAGAAACAGCAACAGCGACAATTGATTTTCACTGCGGTTCCATTTGCACCCGAAACTGGCAAATAATTGAAGGCAACGCTATATTGAAATACATAAATATTGAAAAAAGAACCTTCTAAACAATTGTTGCACGAAAAGCGCAAAGGCAAGCACAAATTGAAACCCGTTGAAAAACTCTTCAATTTCAGTTTGTGGCCAATGGCAAAACCAAAAATTGATGTTGTCATTGCAACAAAATGTTGGTATATCGCAAGAGTTGAGTGTCTGGCAACATGACAACCGATACACATAGTGTCCACACACAGAATATTTTAAACTCTTCACAAAGTATTAAACCAACTTGTAAAAGTTAACATATTTTCATGGATACCGATGGAAATACCAAATACTTCTATATAGACCCGGAAACTACTAAGCTCACGGCAAACAGACAAGTTCAAGCTTTTATGCACATGTCTTTTGCATAAATTTGCCTCATTTCAAATCGTTCCGATGCTCGAATAAATTCATTAACAGTGGCAATTGTCTGCCAGGTCAGTTTTCACCTGGGTTCACCACGAATGTCCCCATGAATGAAGCGCCAGACTCTCTCGCCAGCGTCACCTCCTGGGTTAACAGTCGAATAATTTAAAAAGTTTATGGCAAACCCTGAAGCTGCGCACCGTTCATTAGCATGCAAATTTGAAAATTTATCAGGTGCCCGTCGAGGTCCTGCCAGGACGTTTGCCATTAAAGCCGCCGCTGCCACAGCCAGCAGCTGCAACGACTCGCAGGACAAAGTTTGACACACGAATTATGCACAGGCAGGAACGGAGAAGTTGCTCGATTGGATAGTGGGTGAGCTTAGTTTCCGCATGCTCCGTATGTGCAGTAATAAATATTCGAGTATTATTTATAGATACCTGCACAGAATGACTCGACTAGATAGTCGATAAGGGAGATAGGAAGGAAGGAAATAATCAACTGAGATGAAGAAGTACTTGCAGAATATTTTATCTTATATCCTTCTATCTGTTATATGACACACAAATTTGTTTCCACATTTAATTGAATATATTGCAATCTTCACTTTGATTTTTTTTTACATTTTCATTGGATTATCCCGGTTTCAGTTATTGTTTTCTATTTGCATAGATAGAGCTCGAATTTCATGCATTTTTCTGACACATTTATCATCCTGTCCAAAAGTGCAATAACACATCGAAAAAGCTACGGCAATAATAGATTATTCTGTTTGTCTGCCGCCCTTGGGCCACAAATCGATTTGTTTTTGTTCCAGAATCACTTTTTGCGTTACAATACAATAACTTACGTGTTACGAGTTACACTTTCAATAAAAATATGTTTGTTGGCATATGAAAACACAACCGGAAATATAGAAATCATGTATCCAATGTGAATCACTTTATTCGCATATAATATACAACTTATGAAATATGTAAAACCAAACTTTAGATCCCTTAGGAAATGATCTAAAGAAATTATGCCATCTTGTCTAGTTCACTATATATTACACTTATTTCAATTCAAGTCGTACATCAGTTTTTCAGCATTGTTTGGTTCTTCACAATCAAATGATGCCATCATCAATTCTGTAAAAGAAAAGTAAGAAATCAAGTGAGCATTGACTGATATTTTGTCTTCAAAATACGATATAATATTATTTCCTCACATAATCGAACTAGAGTTGAACAACTTGTTTAGAATTTTCATCTTATTTCTGTCTTAATTATAAAGAAAATTTCTAAAAATGTCTAACAGAAAACTTTCTTATCCATTGCCGCGAAAAACAGAGATGCATACGAGTGTTCCGTATAAGTCGGCAAAAGTGCTGAGGAAAACCGTACAAGAAAGTGCGGATAGTGAAGAGAGTAATGCATCTGAAATTCTTGGCTTTAGCAATTACGATTATATCTATGTGCCGAGTTGCATGATGAATTCGTTCATCGATCGAGCCATACTTCCAAAGCAAGCGGCCAAATTAATATTCCAAAAGTTTAAAGACCGACTAATCGACTCTACGCCGTGCTCTGTCGAATCAAAGCTGTCTCGCATCATGAGTGAGAGGTATGGCAACGATGCGAGAACCTATAATAAAGGCGACACTCCCTTGAGTCCCAATGAGACTATGATAGTCAAACTAGGCATACAGCATCCGTTTTTCCCGGGCTTCAACTCTCTCAACTGGAGTTCCCTCTACTCCAGTGCAGCCTGTGAACATGCCGAGAGCCAGAACCTTGTGTCTTGTCAATTGAATGCTTTGGAGAGGGCCAAG
This sequence comes from Leucophenga varia, assembly GCA_018903435.1. Classification (NCBI taxonomy): domain Eukaryota; kingdom Metazoa; phylum Arthropoda; class Insecta; order Diptera; family Drosophilidae; genus Leucophenga; species Leucophenga varia. Next base: position 7,561 of record JAEIFJ010001619.1, read on the forward strand.
ACCCTTGGCATGATGAGGTACGCATCAGTGAGCACCTTCGAAGAGCTCTCAGAGTCGGACAAGTTCCGCTCAAAGGTTTCCATTGCCGCTCACGTATCAAGGACGGACAACAAAAAATATTGTAAGTTAGCATATTCAATATATCCCTATAGAGTAAGTACTAAGGTCTCGACATCTCCAGCTTCGGTCGAGCTGATGCTCATGGCCTTGAGAAACTTTTGGTTCGATACGTTGGAGGTGAAAATCGGCAACTCGTACATGCACATAGATCGCGCGATCTTTCGCCATTATGCCAAAGCCTATAAGGATCATGACAACTTCTTTCTGGAGCTGCCCAGCCACAAGGTGCCGATGCCTCTGATGGCTAAGCTCTACCATTGGATGATATTTGACGACGCTAAGGTTTTATTTGAGGGCGACTTCATGCCCATGTACAACATGGCCAAGTTCCTGGACGTGAAGGTGCTCTTGAATCAGTTTTGGGCTACCTTCGCAGCGACTGATTTCGCCGGTGTATATGACCAGCAGGCATTCCTAGCGTACATGAAAGCGAGACAACTGCATTGCGAGGATATGATGACAATCATGCTCGGTCGCATAAGGAAGTTCTTTCTGCCACTGGTAGCATCGCAGGAGTTCGTTGAATGATTTGCAAATGAGGTCATCTTCACGCTGAAGATCAACAAAATATATGTGAACAGCGAAGACGAAATATTCTTTAGTGCCTTGCGCTGGCTGGAACACGACTGGGAGAATCGCAGGCTGTTCTTAACGGACATTATGTCGGTGGTGCGCTTTCGCCTGCTCTCTCCCTGGCTGCATCGCTCTATTGTGTTCAAGTCGGAGAACGTAACCATTGCCAAATTGGGACAGCAGAAAGAGATTCGAGCTATGCTCTGGGATGCCTGTTTGTTTGCCCAGGCTCAGCTGGCCTTTCGATTGTCGCCTTCGATGAAATACGATAGTTTGATTATTAACGAGTATAGGTGCTCGAATGTTGCCCAACGATCTTGGGCCTATTGCCCCGAAGTGCCGCATCATCATGACATTCTCTGCCCCCACTTTCGTCCGCTGACCTGTGCAACTTTCAATCTATTTCTCAATGTGCTGCATAAATTGGCCCAGCAGTTTATGGACAAACTGATGTTTGTGCCCTACAAGCACTGGCACTCGTATCGCTGCTGCAAGAAGTTCACTAAGATAAGGAAGGTAACCTTGCGTCCACCACCTTATAAGTTGTTACATGAAAAGATCCTTCAAAAACGGAAATAAAAAAAATATGATCATTGCTTCGATCATAACAGCTTGTCTCTCTTCTGCACTCTCTCTGCTCCTGCCTTTCACTCTTTTTACTCACCGGATTCGCCAAGCTTCGTAGTTTGCTGCATAAGGTGGCAGAATTGCGCATACTCCTCGCCACGAGGGCGCCTGTGTTGTCTTCATGCTCTGCATGTGTTTGGTAAAGGCGCCGACAATGGCTGCCATTCGATCGAAGGCGCTGATATTGATGTGGCCGTTGGGCAGCCTACGAAGAGAGGAGGCAACAATAAAAAGATAAGTATTAAAAATAACTGTAATTAATTCATTAACCCTGAAGAGCTTTAATGAGAATGTCCCCAGCGTGATAAACAACAAATTAATTAAACATTCACATGATTTTCATTGATTATTTATAATTTAAAGTGCTCCCAAAGTGCTCGTGAATTTGAAGCACTGTTTGCCTTGTTCAAGCACAATACTAACTATTTCACACTCAATTAACATTGGGTTTTGCGAAGTGATAAAACATAAAACAATCCTTATGAGCAACAAAAGTAAATAAATAAACATTTTGCACTGCACTGCGCTAATTTGTAAAAAATAATCACAATGAAAACGCGAATGTGAAATCAATTTGTGGAAATGCATGAAAAAGCGCAGACACAAATATTTTCCACTCTGTGGCTAATTAAATTAAATTCAGCCAGTGAAATTGGCTTAAACCTATTAACAAGCGCAAACGTGGCCGGAAAAAGTGCAGCAGTTTTAAGCGGCTTTCATAGGGAATTGATGAGGAGGCAAAGAGAGGGGAAAAGTGAGGGGGATAGAGAGCGAAAAAGAGAGGGATGAGGAGAGGGAGTTTCCACTTACCGCTGCAAACAGTTCTCGCGCTCGGCCAGTGCCAATTTAACAATATCCGCAAACACCGGAATAACAACCCAATCATTGAGTCTTCCCGTGGATGTCCTCGCTGAAGTTGCCTGCAAGCTCGGCTCCTTCACATCGTCTGGCACTGCGCTCATGCCGGAAGTGCCCTTTATGTCAATCGCAAGGCCAGCATCAGCGCCGGGCGAGCAGTCGCCACCCAAGCTGAGTGGAGCTATAGCTGACGCTGGCGTTGAGGAGGCTGCCGTCGTTTGTTCACTCGTTATCGATAACGTCGCCTGCTTATCGGTCTTCGCATGGAGCTGCTCATTTAGAACGATTGCCTGCTGTTGCCACAAATGCCCATGCCCCTCGGCGTGTCGCTGTCGTCAATTGCTGACACGTCCACTTGCAATTTGCTCCACTGTAATCGAGTCGAAAAGATGGAAATGAATATTCGGTCTATGCAGCTTATCGCTTGGCAAGTAATCACTTTTTGTGCTTGGTTGGGTCAAAAAGAATATTTGAACGGATTTCATGCACTCCTCACTCGACAGTGACTTCAAGACTTTGGCACTACTAAATAGAAGTTACTAACTTCACTCTTCAACTCACCGTTACTTTAAGTCTGGCTATGGCCGGCGACTCCAGAGATTCCAAAATGGCCGTCGCGCTGTTGTGGTTGCCAACCAGCAGACAATACTGGGCCACTCCCCTCCATAGCTCCACAGTTCTGCTGCGCTCCTCGATGCCGCAGCCAAAGTGTAAGAATTTATTCGTTGACAGATTAAGAAGTTGAACGACATTCCATATATTCAAGCCTTGCTCTCAAGGGTCACGTGGGAGGAACATCTGCATATTCAACATGCATGGCAAATTTGCATCTGAATGCCACCAAGTGTAAAGATTCTTTCGGTACGATTAACTTGGGGTTTCGCATGGTCAGACAGCTCACAAAGCAGAAGAAGCCCCCAGACCGAGGGCCGAGTCCGACTCACCTGCAGTATCTCGTTGCAGACAAACAGACGCAGACGCGCAGACCAGTCCAGATACGTTTCCAGATTGCAGGTCTTCTTCGGGTCCTGTGCACCCTGCGAGCCGCTCGCCGAGGAAGGTTGGTCCCATTTTTTCTTTAATAAAAACAAAGGAGAAACAAAATAAAAATGTTGTTTGTATAGGGTATTTGCCAGCCTATGCAACTCGCTCTTACCTGTTTGTCCAGCAGCACCATGTTGCTGCACTGCAGAAACTCCTCTGGCCCAATTTGCTTGGCCAATTTCTTCTCCAGTCGGCATAGGATTTGTGCGTATTGAGTGGCTATCAGACACTGGAGGGGCGCAACCTGCTAAGGGGGAAGGAAGGGGGAAATTGTTCCAATTGCAATTGGAAACGTTGTGGGCAACCACAAAGCTCACCTTGTCCTTGTCCTTGTCGCTCTGGCAGGCACGCAGATCGGCCTCGTGTCTTTCTAAATCAGTCAAACGGTTAAGTAAGGCACTTAGTACTTGGGGAGACTACATCTTCTAAATGTGAAGTGGAACATCTGGAAATTGGGAATGCGAAATGACTCTGAGTCAGCATGGGGGAGACCTCGAATGGGACCTCACCTAACAACGATATGTTTAACGTGATTCATCATGCGCTCGTCACGATAATCGTATGGAAATTTCTGCGTCCACTCGGCCAGGAGGGCAACCAAAGTCTCCAGGCCTTGAATATCAGGTACCGCGTCCAGAAGTTTGCCAAGCAACTCATGTGGTCGCAGAAATAAACGTGATGATAATAAAAATGAGAACAGAAATTCCTGTAAAGCAGAAACATGTTTGCAACTGAAATCGTTTCCGTAATCGATTATTTTTCCTTTGTTTGTTGAAGCGAATTCTCTCTCGAATTGGCATAAGCCACAGAAACAATTTGCAGGCCATTAATTATTTTGACATTTGTTTCTTGTGACTACAAAATCTCTACGACAACCTCTACTTCACTTTGCTGCTCTCCATACGTTGAATGTACGGATGTTTCAGAGTTCTCTGCTTATCTACCTTGGAATAGTTGCCTGACTGCGTTTTGGCCTTTTGGCTCACGTGTGTGCCAACAAATTTAAATATGGCCGTTTGGCAACATTCCAAAATATGCAAGCAAACGATTTGAATTGAAACATTTTGTGGGTGACTGCAGAAAATGTGAACCAGATCTCAAGGGAGGGGAGAGAGAGAGTTCAATTTGTAAAGTGTATTACAAAATTTGTAATAGAAATCAAGAAACGTTTTGGTTTCCTTTAAGGAACAAGAATGGAGTCTAGTTTCTAGTTTCCTATGCCATGTATTTGCAGTAGAGTACTTCACTTCGATAACTCTCATTACTGATAACACATACCTTATCTAGGTCGATGACATGCTTCGGTATGAGCACCTCCGTGAATGAGTCCAGTGGGCCAGAAACTATTCTACCATTTATGTACATTATACCACCGGAGCCCAAAACAGAGCTCTGTGAAGTAGAGAAACTTCGAATTATTCCAAACTGAAAAGTACAAAAACAAAGCTAAGAAAACCAAGAAAAAACTTAAGAGAAAAATAGATAAATGTAAAAATTTTGAATTGCCTCAAAATTAATATCACATTGGCTGCGCTTGTGCGGGTTCTTGGGTACATCGTATTGATTTGCATCTTCTGTAGCGCCTGCTGCACCCAACTTTCTATTGGCAAGCTGAGGAAGGAATTTCAGGTGAGAAGTCAAGTTAATTTTCTAACAAGGTCCAGTGCAATGTGGCACCTACCTCGAACTGCTGAAACCCTAGTTCCAAGTCTTGTGCACTCAACTGCTCGGCGCTGTGGCGGCGCCGAAGTCGCATTCCCTCGCTGCCCGCTCCGAACGCGAGTCCCAGGCTCAGGGCAGGATACATGGAGGTGTCAGCTAGCGGGTTGGCCACATCAAGCGAGAATACCTCCGGTTGGGCGGGTGGCTTCTCCATGTCGAGGCCACAACAGGCCTCGTCTGCACTTGTATCACTGTCTGAGCTGCTCTGATGACGACACCTGCCACGATGCGAGTGCCGACACTTGTCCCTATCCCGTTGTCCGCGAGACTTTTGCAGCACCGTCTGCTTGCAGCGCGTGCCGCAGGCGATAGCTGATATCTTACTGGCATAAAAGTACATCGCCATGGGTCACGTTCGGGTTTTGCCTCGTTTCGCGGTCATGTGCGTGCTGCTCGAATGGTTTTGCCTGCGCCTTTCAGTCCTCCACCTCGCCCTCGCCTAATGCCTGCGTGTGTTGCCCCGCACAGTTGCCTGGCCAGAGGCCACAACTGTAGCTCGTATTGTCATTATCATCCCGTCGACTGATTTCCGTGCTGAAAGATGCGAAAATGGTTGAATATGTGGTAGAATTTTGATTTACTGACGCCTCATAAAGTCAACGTTGCGGGCAATCGTAGCACATCACTCATACGCCACGTGGCACAGAAATAAATGCGCATATGTTTTCCCTCGTTACACAAACACATAAGCGAAGGGAGGGCAAAGGCTTTAATCACAGTCTCCGAGTTATTTATCCTCATCAATTTTAAGGCAGAATTTGTCTGCAACACTTTGGGGAACAAATGAATATTCAAATGATTTCAAAGATTGCGAATAATTTATTACTAAATTGATTTTGGTTTTCACATATTTTGCACAGCTTATAACCACAACTGTTTATTTAAAAATTAAACATCCTTTTTAAGCATTAAAAGACCGGCGAGAATTTTAAATTAAATAGTCTTCAGAGAGTTCTCTTTCGGTTTTAAATTAAAGTCTCTCTGCTCATTACTTTGTACGAATTTGCATATTCGCACTTGAGTGAAGTAAACAAAAAACAACTTAAACACTCTTTCGAGGAATATATTGAATACACATCGAAGTATCAAAACGTAGTAGACTTTTATTGCATAAACTTGTTATAACATAATCCAAAAAGTTTCAGTTTACTTTTATTTAAAACAAATTTTGTTAGCCAAAATCATTTTTCGATAGAAAAAGTTTGGATTATGGTTTTAGTTTAAACAGAAAATACAGTCCATTTACGCAATCTTTTTTCCACCATCAAAAACACCAAAAAAGTAAACCCAAAACCCCCACACCACACACACACAAAAACAGCTACGGATAGTCACAAATGCCCGTTAACTGTAACGCGTGTTTTGTGCTCGACTTCATTACGGATATCTGCAGCTGGTCGAGGTTTTTAACAGGATTTATGCCTTATTTCCCACGCGGTTTCCCATGCCACTTTTACGTGCAATTATCCTTTTTATCAAGTTTGTGAAAATTGTCACACGTGGCGTATGCGTTTTTCGGGTAGGAAATGTAAGGTAATCGCGAAACGGACACTTTCGTTTTGAGCCACATGTGATTTTATTTATGCATGAATTAAACACTGGCTTATTAATTCATAAATTTAACACATATTAAACGGGATTTTCATGTTGAGTTAAACTTTGGGTTACACAGAATGCTTGGAATAAAATTACTCACTCTCCAATGTGTTATCTGTTGAATGCTTTCTTTAAAGAATGCTGAGACTTCACTACTCATTTTATTCAACTTTGTTTTTCATTTCATTACACAATATAAATTCACATATTTTATAATAACTTATGTTATTATATTTATTATTAAACTGCTATTCACAGATATTATAAATTCATTTTTTGTTACTATTTTTACTCCCAAAGTCTGCAAAGACTTATGATTATTTAATTAATATATTTTAAATATTTCAATTATTACGCATTATCTTTTTTTGTTAAAGGTGAAAAATATGTCAATTCTTTTTGCATTTGTAGTCCTCAAACCGAAAGAGTTCCACATCCGTTACGCGACACGCTCTCGTCAAACCTCCGTTGCGAACTGAACATTTAACATCGGTTGCAACGGCTTATCAGACAGGAATCTAGTCTGACAACTAACAGATGTACTAAAAAGTTGATACTGGGAAATTTCCTTCTGTTACAGAGTCCAACTAGTTGCAACACAAGGCACAGATAGCAGCATCGAACGGTTGCAACTGCCTATTAGGCAGGAATCCAGTCTGACAACTAACAGAAGTTGATACTGGGAAATTTCCTTCTGTTACAGAGTCCAACAAGTTGCAACACAAGGCACAGATAGCAGCATCGAACATGTTGCATGCAACCTCGAACTCAAGTTCGGACTTCACTTGAAGGACACATTTTGGCTTTATGGAAGTCCCCTAAGTGCCTATATGCACTCCTGCAAAGTAACTGTCTGAGTTTTCGAGAAGAATGTGGAAACCGATATCTTTGTTTACACTGTCGCCCACTCGAATGTCCCGCTATGTTTTCGTCTGTCTGGTTCTGTTGTAAATAAGGACCAATTATTATTCGCTTGACTCATCTTTTGCGGCTGCCGTCTGGGGTGAGCTCTGAGTTCGGTTTTGTAAATCTACATTTAGGCACCGAAAATATTTGGGCCATAAAAGTTCACACAACAAATTAACGAAATCAATTTGAAGAATTTCGCTTGAGCAAGCCAACTTTGGTGCGGGGTCAACCATTTTTAACACGCACATAACTCAGACACCCGATAGGCCGGCATTAGGGGTCAATCGTGGGGAGGGAGGATCTCCTTCAGAAAAAACTTTGTAAAGGCAGAAAGGCCAAAGTTTCAAGTGGTAGCCCAAACTCAAAATTCTCTTTCCTTTATTTGTTGCGTTTTGAAAATTTAATGTATTCGCAAAATAGAAGAAGTTTTTAAGGTTTCTTCTGACCGTGTGTGGGTACAACAAAATATCATGTGTGGATTTTTTAATAACTATATTATTTGCCAAGATGTGCGTCATGTTTACTCATAATATCACGAAATACTACTAGAGTATAGTTAAACATAAACTTAATAGTTTTTTATTCTTTTTGAATAATTACTTGACATTTACCTTACTGTCACTTGCTTCTACCTTTTTAATTAGTTCCGACAATTGTTTCTCCCCGAATAATTAGTTATTGCAACGCTCCAGTTGGAAGCGAGTTGTTGCTTTGATTTATGCCTCTTTTTATGGCTTACAAGGAGTGAGTGGGGAGTGAGGGGCATCGTTTAGTTACAATAGACCCAACTATGCTTTCAAGTTTGCTGCGTGCACTTTTATGCAAACTTTCTTGGCCGAAAGAAAGACAGAACACTCTCTGCTATGCTCTCCCTATCTTACTCTGCTCTTGGTCTAGACAGCACTTAAGATCCAGTTAATGTCACGCCTTTACTCTCAACTCTTTGCCACCCAACTCCTCTTGGCAAACACAGTCAGACAAGTTGTTATTATTGTTTCTAGAGTTGTATTTGTACTTGTAATGTTTCCATGGCTTTTACAAGTCGGCATTACGGGAATATTATGGAAATAGTAACTAAGTGCAGGCTGCACTGAAGTGTAAAGTGGAAAATGGAGACTGGCTCTGATTATATAACATAAGATAAATACAGGAAATCAATTATCGGAATGGTTGAGCACAGTCAATAAAATGATTTCAATAAATTAAGATTATTCTCCGGTTTAAATAACAGAGAATTTATTCAATGAAGCAGCGATAATTTTCATTCAATTTATTTTCAATAAAATTGTAATTTAATAAATGAATTTTAAATATTCAAGTCTGTTTATATTAAAGGTAATTAAGTCAATTGTGAACATATTTAAACGTATATGAAGCCTCACTTGGTTTGTTACTTCAATACGGAACAATTGAGAAGAATTTCTGGTGAACTATTAATGATCTCAAACGATAAGCAAGTTTTCATGAAGCCTTAAAACTTTGAGCTATTTTCGTTTATAACTCAATGGCACGTTAAACAGAGGAAGACCCGGAAGTGTTGGCTATCAAATGCTGATTTCTATCGCTGTTGCTCATGCAAGGAAATGGAAAAACTTTTCATTTCTAATTAAAATCATATTAAAGCAAGCGATGGCAAATGGAACCTCGATGGTTTCCTTTATCTTTCGTGCTGCAGATTGCTTGCCAACCATTATAGTATGAGGTACGAGTACAATTGATTTGGGTTTAAGTCCGATTTCTTTATTTGTTTACTTTACCATGCTCAAGTAAATTGGTTTCTCGGCCGCAAGTAGATGGGAAATGAGGAAACGTGCCACATCCTCAATTCGATAATGTTATTAGCCGCAGCTATTGCTGTTGGCCTTTGTGCTGAAGGCTCCACTTTGTGCAATTGCCGGCCATTTAGAGAGCATTTTCACTTGGCCTTTAGCCACGATTTCATTGTTGATGAATTCTGTGTAATCTGAGGACTTAGCCGGGCCGAGACTAATAGTATTTACTCAGCTGTAAGATGGCCGGGTCATCACTTTGTAATAGCCTTATAATACTTTTGGAGCCACTTATGAGTGCGTGAAATACAAATCGAATTTGTTGATTAGTCCGAAAATCCCTAATAACTTTGCATGCACTGTAATCTGAACGCGAAACCAGAGAAACTTTGTTCAGAATTAAATGAAATTTATACCAAAGCGATTTGAATGCCGATTCTCCGATCCAGATTTATACTCGGCTAAGCTTAACTTAACTTCTACGCAAAGTTTGCAAAACAATTTGCTAACCAATGCAGACAATAAACTGTTTTTTCACGCCGGATTGCGTTTGATCGCAAAACATCAATAAATAGTCCTTTAAATTAAGTTGAGACTTAAACTCACGTAGACTCAACGAATGTTTAAAGCTCTTATTTCTAAATACTTACCGTTAATTGAATTAATTTCAATTTATTTCAGCGTGAAACCTCAACCCAAAAGTTATCCCTTAACGTTTGCTTATTAGGCAGAAAAGCGTGACTTTTACTTGAGTAAAACTCAATTTGTTTATTTCAATAGAATCTGTTAACAGCCTGTAAAATATTGCATAACATTTGCCTTCGTCTTGTGGTTACGTATTTTAATTACCACCCCATTTTACCATACACAACACTAACACACATAGAATGTGGGATGTATTTTACAATAATTACAAGGTTGTTGGGTAACAAATTTCGTCGTTTGTATGTACAGAATCTTAAGTCGTAGCTTTAAAACAATGTGTATATTTGGACTAATTAGAGACTTATTCAACTGAGTGGGATCTACAAAATATATAGTTATGTTAGGATATGCAGCATATACATACATTATTTATCCTTTGGTGTTTCCATGAAGACACTTTCTTCAAGCTTGTTCGCTCTAAAAGATTTTCATTACTTTTGTTCGAGTTTTTCTTTTGCCATTGTTTCCTTTGTTTTACTTCGTGTTTCCCAAACAAAAGACGTCTTAAATTAATTTAATTTAAGCAGATTGCTAGTGGGCATGAAATATAATTGGAAGTCATGTCATGCAAAAGCAAATAGTGTAAGGAACTAAAGGAGACTATGAGATTTATCGATAAAGTCCACTAAAGTTCCCCTACTCCTGAACCTTAAATCCTCTGCACAATGAAAAGCTTATTGCCTTAAGACCCACATTGCGTATGCTTAATATTGCCAATTAGCTTGAAATTTGGCCATTGAACGGTGCGGTGCATGGCTTCTCGGCCAAGTCAATGCAACTCTATGAGGCGCACTCAAGTTGCAATAATCGAGTGCGCACTAGCGTAGACAAACACGAATACAAGTGCACAAGATGATAACCAAATCATGCGTCCGTTTTCCATTTCAGTAAGTTGAGCAAATCTCTGGTACAGCTAATGCAAAAGACAAATATTTTGGTTATATATATTTATACTATTTATAAGAAATTGAGATTTTATTTAAAAATAAAAAAGAATACAGTTTACTCAACTCAATGATTACATATTTACAATAATTTCAACATTTTTTTTTTACTTTGTACGAGGGTCGTTTGATAAGTCCGTGACTTTTTGTATTTGCCGCGCACCTGCTCTAAATACAACACTGCTCCTGTCAGCAGTTATCGATTAACAGCTGACTGTAAAATTTTGAGAAAGCTGCGTTTTTTGGTTTGCGTTTTATAGGCATTGAAAGCAGACGATCTCGATCTCCATTTTCGTTAAAATTCACGAGATCGTCTGCTTTCAATGCCTATCAAGCTTCGCAAAATTTCAGTCAGCTGTTAATTTTCAGTGTTGTATTTAGAGCGGTGCGCGGCAAATCAAAATTCACGAGATCGTCTGCTTTCAATGCCTATAAAACGCAAACCAAAAAACGCAGCTTTCTCAAAATTTTACAGTCAGCTGTTAATCGATAACTGCTGACAGGAGCAGTGTTGTATTTAGAGCAGGTGCGCGGCAAATACAAAAAGTCACGGACTTATCAAACGACCCTCGTATTAAATTTATTGTTATTTGCAGTTTAAAGCAATAAAATGCAGTTGATGTAATTAAAAAAAACATGAACCGCCATTAAACTGTCATTTCGTTACGTTATTGCATTATTCTGTGGGTCCATTAAACTCATTACGAATTTGACACTACACTGGCAGGTGGGCGCGTCGGGGGTCAAATCTCTGGGTTATTGCTACAGGCAAACAATCCCACTCCCGAAGGGGGTTTCATTCAACCCCCCCACTTCCTTAAATGCAAACAATTCACGTCGCGATGCGGTTTCAATTTTTCTCCCCTTTTTTAATACCTTTTCCCACATTGAGGGAGGTGAGGTAGGAACTCTGCTGAGCTGAGCGTTAATCAAATGTCAATTACGCTGCGGATTCATCGCTTCACAATGGACGCCAGCGTTGGTCTG
>JAEIFJ010001620.1:0-152241 GCA_018903435.1 Leucophenga varia
GTATTTAATCAAGTAACCTAAAAATCTAATATTTTCATTTAAAATTTTAGCACAAATTTAATTATGAAAGAAAATTGTTTTGAACCGAACCATACTAGCATCAAAATTGGTGATGGTTTGAACCAGTTCTCCATTTCCCTTAAAAACTTCATATTTAACATTGTGACATTATAAAATTTAGTTTAATTGAAGATGGTGCTTCTGTTTTTGACGAAGATAAAGAAGTCCTCGTAGACTAGATTATGTCAAAAACAAAGGGGTTTCTCATCCGATATTCGGTTCATCCTCAAAGATATAAAAAAAAAATTTTTAATTTTTTGTTCGAAGTTCGCCGTGTGATCAGCAGAGGGAAAACAATAAGTCTTTATGTCTCGTGCGAGTCGGTAAAGAACGCTACACGATGTCTCTTGGCATAAGACGGAATGAAAGCTATCATTTTTTCAGTAATATTTCGAATCTACACCCCAAAATTTATGGAATCGGTCGAAACTACTCATCCGATTTCAAAACTTCTTTCACTAATAAAAGATGGCACCATTGAAGCATTTGTGTTTTTGTATGCCTGTGTTTTAAAAAGTGAATTCATTAAAATTATTATTTCATAAACTAAACGTGATGCAGATAGTTCAAAAAATCGAAAAGCCTTTAGTGTTTTGAAATAGTTTTATTTTTTATTAAAATTCATTTTAATGTTTTTTTTAAGCATTCCTCCGGACGGAAATTGTCAGTGTAGTTGAAAACACTCGTTTCGAAGTTCGGTGTCATGGTGTAAGGGGGTTTTAGCCAAAACTCTAGTGTGTTTTCGATCTCACCTCCTGTATAATATAGACTTTCACCGCTGAATGCAAAATCTGGCCTAAGAAACTTTGAATCAAATATAAAAAATGGGTTAAAAACTCAAAAACACTGTTTGTGATCATATTTAACAGATAAAAAGGTTAAATTTATTACTGTGGGCATTTTACAAAGTGAATTTGTTTGTAAAATAAAAATCTTTATTTTTTTCTAGTAATTTCATCCCATTCAAAGTAATTCCCTCCCCGATAAAATACACTTATGCCAACGTTTTTTCCAATCCTCGAAACATTCCAAATATTCCCTTTCCGGTATAGACATCAGCGCCTTCTACGATTCAGCTTTTATCTCCCTCAATCGACTCGAAAAGCGGTCTCCGGAGCTTTACTTTTTGTTTTTGGAAAAAGCAAAAGTCCCCCGGACCCAAATCAGGTGAATACGGTGGTTGCTGAACGATATTGGTTGCATTCTTGGAGAAAAAGTCACGAAGAATCGACGCTGTTTTTCAGAGAAAGTCACCATTTTTGGTACCAATCGAGACATGACGTTTGAGGCCCAAAACATCTTTCAAATGGTATTAATTGATTCTTTCGATACGCCAATTTCATCAGCAATGTCTTTTATAGTGTTTTATAGTGTGCAAGCACCAATTCTTTTACTTTTTGGATGTGAGCATCGTCCGTTGAGGTCGATGGTCGACCAGGGCGCTCTTCGTCTTCAACACGTTCTCAACCTTCTTTGAACAATTTATACCAATCATTTAATGTTGATTTTGGTAGAGCTCGGTCCCCGTAAGCCTTTTTCAACATTTTTTTTCCATTTACTCCATTCAGAAAATAAAATTTGATGACACTTCTCTGCTCAATTAAATCAGACATTGTAAAAATCGAAAAATGCACTTTTGGTCGTTTGGTAATTACAAGCGTAAATAGATTACTAATAATGACATTGACATGAAATTTGGGCCCAGATGTTGTTAACAGTCCTGCCAACTCAAGAAAAAAAGAACTAGCCCGAAATGTTAAGCCCGCGAAGTTTAAATTGAAAATTCTTCTTAATTTTTGCACACAGTAATAAAGCTTGAACGTTCCAGTGCAAGAGATCAAGGTCGAGAAAACCCTGATTCAATCGTGAATTTTGATGTAGCCCAAATATATTCACCATAATAGCAACAAAGACTCTTCTGAGCCGTCGTTTAGTCACTTAAAAACAGTCTAGCCCATTTCATGGGTTACCTCTAAACAAACCCAAACCATTTTCAGTTATCGCATATTTGCTTCTATGTTTCTTAATATATGAACTGTAAAGCTAATTTTAATTAGTCCTATGATGGTCCAAATAAAGTATGGATGAAAACAAACATGTCTCACATGTATAGCCCCAATGCATACACATTAGGGTGGTCCAAAAAAAACGTGTTCTATATCGAAAGTAAAAAAGTAAAACAGAATGAACATTATAAAAGGCTAAGAACAAGGAAAAGTAATCAAAAACAAAAAGTCACTCACACTTTTATCAAAAAAAGCCCAAAATCACTTTTCTAAACGCGCACATGTCGAAGCCTATTATATTTATAATACATATTAATGTATATAAATTACTAAATAATCGATTCATGTGTTATATTTTATATATTTATAAATACTCTGTTCGTATATACAAGGCTTATAGACTTGAAAAGTTCTTGAGGTTCGGACTCTGTTTTTATCTACTTTTTATGTTGATAACACATCTGCAATATTGAACTTAATCGAAATGAATTTACTCGATCTGCCGGGAATGCCACTACACATACTGAAATTGAAGATAGGTGTGCCAGTTATCCTGTTGCGGAACATCAATCAACCGAAACTCTGCAACGGCACGCGACTCTGTTGTGGAAGCAACCATATTGTCGGAGCCATTCAAAGGTGAAGATGTCCTCATTCCTCGAATTCCCATAATTATAACCGATACAGCTTTTCAATTTAAGAGATTGCAGTTTTCAATTCGATTGGTATTCGCAATCAATAATAAAAATCAATAAAGCTCAGGGCCAATCTTTAGAATTATGTGTAGGTAAACCAGATAGCCTCTACATATATGCTAAAAACAGTAAAAACAAAGAACATTGCATACCCACAAGTGTTACAAAATTAAATGGATATGTAACTTATGCTTTGTGTATTCATTATTTATGCATGCAAGAATTTATCTAATTGAAATTTACCAAAAATTCAAAAGTTAAAACTTTTGTTTATGTAATTTGACTAAATCTTAAAATAAATTTACATGTTTTTGTATTTTATTGACTGTGAATGTGGTAATTATTGTATATTATGTATTACAAAATGTCGGACAAACTATATCTCTCCTATAAATTTCAATTTGAACAAAGTCAAAAAAACTTTGTATCAATGCATTACTGAATTTTTGTTAAATTTCAATTAGGTCTTGAAAATAATCTGTGGTATTTTATACGACATTTTCTTTTAAGAATTTTTATGTTGAAATTGCAATCAAAAAATTTTTTTTTTTTTTCTTTTTTGTGAAAATTGAGAAAATAAAGTGAAAAGAAAGTAAGATGAAGTGTACAAAAGTCAAGGAAAAACGTTAACTTTGGTGGAACTGAAGCTTAAATACCCGTCACACGAATCTTTGAAAAGTTTATGTGTGATCATCAGTGGCTTAAATACATTTATAAATATATATTCGAAAATAATTAGTTTTTGATACATTTGTTCGAAAATAATCGATAAGTTTGTATGGGGACTATAGCTAAAAATGGGCGTGCCAACTTAGTATTGTTATTGGATGTCATTAGAAGTGTTTTTACACAAATTTGAGTGAATAGTCTCATAAATAATATATATTTTAATACAAAAGTTCGAAAATGGGCGGTAATTTTGTATGGGGATACAGCTATAAATGGGCGTGGCAGCTTGGATATGACATTGGATGACAAAAGAAGTATTTTTACCCAACTTGGAGTGACAACATTCATAAATAATAGATATTTTCATAGAAAAAATCCGGAAAAAACGGTAAGTTTGTATGGGGGCTATACCTTAAAATGGGCGTGGCACTTTGATTTTAACACTTGAACTGCTTAGGACTAAGAAAAGCTTAAGTTCCGAGTCAGGTCAACATCTTTAAAACTAAGCGAATGAAACGCATACATACGGACAGACAGACGGACATGGCTAGATCGATTCGTCTCGTCCTAGCTGATCAAGAATATATATACTTTATAGGGTCTAAGATGTCTCCTTTAATACGTTACAAACTTTCTGACAAAATGATAATACCCCTCCACACTGTGTGTGACGGGTATAAAAGGAAAAAAGATGCCAATTCTTGAATCGTGTTGCTGTTGGAAAACTGTACGAAAAGGATGTGTGGCTTCCGGCCTGTACACTTTGGTAAGTAATTTTTGTTGCATTTAAATCAGATTATGAATGTTTATGAATTTTAATTAGCATCATACTTGTTTGTCAAAAGAAAATGTGTTATTTTCATTCAATTAATATTCTAAACAAGTCAGTTTTTTCGCATTGTAGAATTCTTTTTCATAATTATTTCAGCACTCGACAAAAATTCTAAAAAAAAGAAAGTTACAGTCGAGGACTTAAAAAATGGGTTAAATTTGTAAGGGGGAATATTTCATTGGGATATCATAAGAATAATTTATACTAAATTTTGAGTTCCTAAACTATGAAACAAAGAAAAATGCAAAAAAATTAAATTTTAGAAGGCCTTTTAAAGCGACCATAGTTAGATCGAAACTCCTTTAATGCTGATAAAGGATATATATACTTCATAGAGTGTATCATGAGTCCTACTGTCTGTCACAAACATTAATACAAACTTCCCTTCTGTGACAGAGTATTATAACACAGATCGACAAAATATGATCTTTTTTTATTGGACATCTAAAAATGCTTATCTTATAGATTTTTCATCGCTGAAGGCGAATCTTAAATTGAAGCTTGAACCTTGCGTTTCAAGGGCAGGGTCGAGAAATGCCGGTATCAATCGTGAATTTTGATCTAACACCAGTTTCGAGCTCAGAGATGGAAAATTTATAAGCACATAGTGTGGAGGGTATTATCATTCTGTCAGAAAGTTTTTAACGCATTAAAGGATTGCCCTTAGACCCTATAAAGAATATATTTTCTTAATCAGCACGACGAGTCAAGTTGATCTAACCATGTATGTCTGTCTGTCCGTCTGTAGTTATACGTTTCCTTTGCACAGTCTTAAGTGTATTGAACTAAAAGTCCAAATTTAAGCTTTTCTCAACACTGGGCAGTTGAAGTATTAATACCAAGGTGCCCACGTCTATTTTTGGGCAGAGGCATAGCCCCCATACAAATGTTAAGGTTTTTTTGATGAAAAATGTTTCAAATATAAAGCGATTTGTTTCAAATGTTTTTAAAAACACTTCTAATAGCACCGCAATTTAAGAAAATGACCCATATTTGAGGGTGAACCACTATAACATAAAGCCTCCATGCAAATCTTCCACTAATTTTAGAGTTTTTATATGAAAAATGGGTTATCCATGAAGCGATTTGTGTCAAATATTGTCAAAATACTTCTTGTGGCAACCTAACTTAAGGCTTAAAGTTTCCAGTCCTCTCATGAGGTATTTTATTTGAAATTATTTACTTTATACCAAAAAAAAATAACCCTAACTAATTTTATGTGAAAATTCTTTCGTTAATTCCCAACAGTACTGGAACAGGTTAAATGACTTACTAATACATGACTCATCAGCAGTAACCATTAAAAATAACCTTAAAACTTTCCACAAGCTAGTCATATATGTATTGTATAATTCTTTTTTTTTTTTTTAATATACTACAAGTTGACGTGAATGGCGTTTTATATGCATGGATTAGACGAGGTCTGGGACGTCTCTGCATTAGCCGTGCTCAGCCATGGTCCTTCTGTAATTAGTATTAAAACGGGTTTTCTAACAAAACATTTATAATTAAGAATATGGGCATCAGAAGGACCAATAAATCACAAACTTATTTTAAACTAATTCAATGATTTTATTTTGTTATCATCTATGTACGAGGTGTGTTCAAACATTATCGCGAATTTTGAATTTTTGCGGGTTATGTATATTCGAATTTCGATTTTTTTGAGGCGTTATGATGGTACTCATGTCTCTCACTTATGCCGACAAGCTCGGCCATTTTGAATGTTCACTTAATTGTTGACAGCTGCTTTGCTTGCACGTGTATTGGATTGTCTCCGATTTTTACCTATTCAAAAAAATGGATCCAAGAACCTGTATCAAATATTTTTTTTCTGAATGGAATAAATGGAATAAAATTGTTGAAGAAGGCTTATGGGGACTGAGCTCTACCAAAATCAACAACATTTGATTGGTATAAATTGTTAAAAGAAGGTTGCGAACGTGTTGAAGACGAAGAGCTCCCTGATCAACCATCGACCTCAACGGACGATGCTCACATCCAAAAAGTAAAAGAATTAGTGCTTGCACACCGTCGATTAACTATGAGAGATATTGCTGATGAAATTGGCGTATCGAAAGGATCAATTAATACCATTTTGAAATATGTTTTTGGGCCTCAAACGTTTCGAGTCTCGATTGATACCAAAAATGATGATTTTTTTAAACTGCACTGATTTTTCGTGACTTTTTTTGCCAAAAAATGCAACCAATATCGTTCCACAAACACCGTATTCGCTTGATTTGGCTCCGTGTGACTTCTGGCTATTTCCAAAACTCAAGAGACCACTCCGGGGAACGCGTTTCGAGTCGATTGAGGAGATAAAAGCTAAATCGAAGAAATCGCTAATGGCTATACCGGAAAGGGACTATTTGGCATGTTTCGAGGATTGGAAAAAACGTTGGCATAGGTGTATTTTATCGGGAGGGTATTTCTTTAAAGGGGACAAAACAGATATTCATGAATAAATAAATAATTTAAAAAAAAAACACAAAATAGGCGATACTTTTTGAACACACCTCGTAGATTGAGTATCTTGTAGTTGGACTTAATCAGCTGCAGCCTTTTTTATTGATTTGTTTAAATAACACATTCTCCTAGCGTTACTTAGTATTCACTTTTTTTTGAGAATATGAATACTGTTCGGATCCGTCAAAAATATACTATTTAACGATGGCTCTACAGTTTAGTTTCGAGGTTCTTTTATATCGGAATAAATAATTGAAATCAAAAGTTTTAACCCCACAAACGATGTACAATTAAACTCTCAGGTTTTGCACCATTTTCAAAGATTTCACATTCTTGTTTTAACCCGTAATTTCTTTGAATTTTTGCGGATAATAAGATTGATAAATATCACAGTATAACGAGAATATTAAAGCTTCGGTACTTGCATAAATAGAGTTTTGTTGAAGACTTATTTTTTATTCTTTATTACAGATTTATTTTGGCATTTCTTTTTGCTGCTTTTGTTTTACATTAATGAGGAAAAGGAATTTATTTTTGGGACGGCTGAGCTGTCTTTTGGGGAGAGCCTCATTGAGAAGGGCCATGTGACTGTGGGTAAGAAAGAAGCTTAGAATTTAGACAAAGAAATTTTTTCATTCCATTTTTTTATTTAGTTTTTCTTTTATTTCAAATTGACAGCTACTGTGATACTCAATATAATGTTCTTGGCTTGTTCATTGCTGATGATTTTCTCCTCGATTTTGTTACTTATTGGACTACGTGAAGTAAGTAAAATGGTGCTACAATTTAATAGTGTAATTGCATACTTATATATTTTTTTTAATGTCCCAGAACAAACGTCAATATCTGATACCTTGGATATTTTTCATGCTGTGCGATTTGCTCATTGAATTGGCACATCTCATACACTTGTCTTTGGCGAAACGTGTAATCTTCGATCCAATTGTTGGTTTCATTTTTACAATTGACTTTTTTCTTTTATGTCTTAATGTGAGTAGAGCATTTTATTTCAAATGGCAAATCCTCTAATGGTAAATACTCTTAGCTGTATTGTTTACTCTGCGTGATATCCCAGTATCAGGAATATATGACACAAAGTATTTCCATCGACAGGCAAACGGTGAAGGTGAGTTGTACAAAGCGAAATGTCATGAATTATGCAGAATTATTTATTTATTTATTTTTATTTTATTTTGTTTATTTGTAATTTAAAGCCAATTGTTACATTTACTGCAACACAAAAACTACAGCAGACATACGAAAAGCCAATTAAACAGAAACCCCGTCGCTTATTGTCCACAAGTCCGCAGGCAAATTCACAGCGTCTAACTAATTTCTCCACCATAAGTGAGGCAGCAGAGGAGGAACAAAACCCCCCAAAAGTCAAAAATGGATTGTTTGGGTAATTAGATTTAGATACATACCTCTGCACTTATATACGCAATTTGAAAATGTTTCTATTTTGTTTTTATGTTAATTAAATTCTCATTTTCATTTCACAGCAAAAGCGAGCAGTAATGAAAATGCGTGTGCAGAAACAAATTAAACATCTCCCAAAACATGTAAAATGGTAGGAAATACTCCAATTATTACTATGGATATAAACTCACTTTCCTGATTATGGTGACAGCTCATTATGATTATAATTAACATGATTTTAATCGTTTAAAATTTTATTAATCAGCTTAATGCTGTTTTTTTATGGAATAAAAACATTTAAAAATATATTTTACTTTATTTTGTATAAAACTTAATCAATTGTATGTCATAAAAAAAGAAACATAAAAAAATAAAATTTAATTTTGTAAACTTGGGTTTTAGTTTGCCTTTTCTTTGTTACTAAAAGTTTTACTTTTCCATTAAAACCAAAGAAAAAAATAGTTCTGAAAACTTGAATTTTTTTTTTAAAGTTTTTAGCAGTTTAGTTTCCGTCTGGGAATCTCAAATAAAAACGAAATACGTCAACATAACTGCATTCCGAGTAAGAGTAAACGAGGAAAACATGAAATCGAAGCACAACTATCCGACACACGAAACTTCGAATGGCTTAAGTATGAACATTGCACTTTGGGCAAAAAGTCAATTTTTATACCTGTTACACTAGTGTAAACAGGTATATTCAGTTTGTCGGAAAGTTTGTAACGCATTAAAGGAGGCATCGTAGACCCTATAAAGTATATATATTATTGATCACTTAATGAGACGAGTTGATTTGGCCATGTCGTCTGTCGTCGTCTGTCCGTCTGTCTGTGTGTTGCTGCGCGATTTATTCGCTCAGTTTTAAAGATATTGGGCTGAAATTTTAAACTTAAGTTTTTCTAGGTCCAGCTTTTTAAAGTATAGTCCCACTTTTAGGTATGCTCTCATACAAAAGTACAACATTTTTTCAAGTTCTTATATGAAAAAATGTATTTATAAAGCGAATGGCTTCAAATATGGTTAAAATGTTTCTTATACCATGCCAAATCTTCAGTTTAATTTTTTATTTAATTTGTTTAGTATTTTGAAATAAAATTTAATACAAATGCTGCACCGAAGGTCTATCCGTCAAATGATGTGTAACAGGTATATAAACTTGGTCCAACCGAAGTTAATTTTTTCTTGTTTTGGCATTAATTTTAGTTTTATATATGATGACTTTAAAATAATTTCGTATTTTTTGTAAGAAACATTTGCAGATGATCTGGAAAATCGTTTCAAACCATTAGATTTGGCTTTACATTCAGATGTATGCTCCACATTGGATCAGCTATCACTTCCCTGCTCACACACCGAAAGTATAAGACATGTCACAATCGAGGAAGTTAACCAGCAAATTAAGGCGCTAAAACCGCGGAAATCTCCAGGTTACGACGGCATTGACAATAGGACTATCAAGGCACTGCCATTACAAGGAATACTTTTCCTAGTAATGCTATTTAATGCCATACTGAGAATTGGTCATTTTCCATCTCAATGGAAATATGCTATAATAACAATGTTACTAAAGCCGGGCAAGCCTGAAGGTCAAGTTGATTCATACAGACCTATAAGTTTACTGCCTAAATATTTGAAAGAATATTTTTAGAGAGAATTCTCGTTATATTAAATGAGCGAAGAATTATTCCTGCATTCCAGTTTGGTTTCAGGCACCAACATGGCACACCAGAACAAGTCCACAGTGTTGTACATCACATCCTAGACGCTTATGAAGAGAAGTGTTACAGTTCCGCTGTTTTCTTGGACGTGCAGCAGGCGTTTGAACGCGTGTGGCATAAGGGATTAATGCAAAAATCAGGACGTACCTACCTTCAGCTCATTTTATCGTCCAAATGTCTTTCGTATCCGGTCGGTGTTTCCAGGCAGCTATAAAGGATGTTAGCTCGACGATACGGCCAATACGTGCTGGAGTTCCTCAAGGTAGTGTACTGAGCCCTACTCTTTACCTTCTATATACTGCAGACATGCCTAAACCGGTGGGCGATCACATGTTGTTGGCTACGTATGCTGACGATACGATAATTATGGCGAATTCAAGATGCCCTGTTGAAGCTTCAGAACACCTTCAAGAGTTTTTGGACCTTTTTCTTAATTTTGCCAATCGTTGGAACATTAAAATAAACAGCTCAAAATCTGCACACTGCACGTTCACGCTGAAAAGAGGCATTTTCCCTGCAATCACACTCAACAATGTAAATATCCCTCAAGTTAACTTCGTCAAATATTTGGGAATGGTATTAGATAAACGGCATACTTGGCGCAACTGGAACTAGTCGAGCGAAACTGAAAAAACTGAACTGGCTTTTACGTCCATCCAGTAAACTACGGCTTAGCAATAAGTTGCTTCTCTATAAAATGGTTATTATGCCATCGTGGAGATATAGGATACAACTGTGGGGCACTGCCTCGAAAACCCATATTGAGCGTGTACCAAAAAATGCAAAATAAGACTTTACGATGTATCTGTAATGCCCCTTGGTTTGTTCATAACACGGTCATTAGCAACGACTTAGATGGTCCATCAGTCTTTGATGAAATAAATCGACACAGCTCCAGATACAACGATCGTCTACGTGATCACATTAACCCATTGGCTTCGGCTCTCGCTATCAACACATGCAGACTATGTGTAACGGGTATAAAAACTTAGATTCGAATATGGTGGCCCTATCTCTTGCAGTCTCCAAGATAATCTTTTTCATACGGCATACCATGTCTCCTTAAATCTGTTTTTATTCATAGGCTATTCATATTGGTTTGTAAGAGGGCTATTTCCTAAAGTAGGAGGGCATCCCGATAGCAATAAACATAAAGACTGATAGGCTTGTGAATTTAAAAAAATTCACTTTATAAAATTTTTTAACCTAAAATTTGTATTTGTAAGGTCAAAATATTATTTTATGGGGTTGTGTTATTGATTGATTTTGTAAATATTAAAGTAATTGACACATATAATGAATTTATTCATTCCAAATTGGGTAAAAGCATCGGGCATATAAACTAACCACCATTTTTTTATTATTCCATATTAATTTTGGGGCGGATGCAATACAATTTTATCTTCTGTTAAATTATATTTAAACACACAAGACGCAATGGCAGACTAGTTTGACATTGTACAAAATAAACCTTAAGCTTTAATTTTTTGTTAAATGTCATCAAACATTGGCGAAAAAACAGACGGAATGATTGGCATGGCTAAATCGACTTGGGTGAAAAACCTAATGCCACTATCCATTTAAAAAAGATATTATCTAAATGTCTTCCGATTAAGACAAATTGTAGTCAAAAATAGAAGAAAAAAAAAGAAGCTTTTTTTTTGTAGAAAGTTTTAGTTTCCTTAGACTGATACAATTACGTTTAGATTGCTCATTACGTAACTTTTCCGTTTTCACAATTAGCTCATCAGTTCGTCACTGTTTTTCATTGAAATCCACAATTTATTTTCTGACGCACTTTAATGGAATGTTTTTTATTTTTTTTTTATAATTTCGAACTTTAAGTGGAAAATTCAATTAAACTTTTATTTTTTCTATCGTGATGAATGAAGACTGCTATGCTAAAAGAACTTAATTGCGAAACTTCGATTTCAGTTGAAATAATATTTTTATAGTTATATTCAGGATATAAAAGATACAATTTAAAACATTTAAATTAATAAAATTATAACATTAAACTGTTTTATGCCCTGCCCAAATTTAATATAAATATAAAATATATATAAAATAGTAAACAATTTTTCTATGTCCACTCTTTATGTTGAAACCGTCCAACTGATGAGCCCTTAACTGGTTACATTTGAAATTTGAAAGTAAACAATGGAAGTAAATTAAGTTTCACTAAAACAATGCATTAGGCACACTCGTTTCATTTAAGAAGTCGATTTTCTAATTTTCCCATACAAAAATGTTTTGCTTTTTAAACATAAACAGAAAACAAAAATAAAAAACAGCTGATTTCAGCTTTCCCCAATATAGACAGGAGATGGAAATGGAAACGAGTTGAAAGAGCAGCCGAAACGCCTGTGCAACGTAGTAGCACACAACGGGTTTCCGCTAATTTAATATAAAATATTAAATTTAAGCCATGACAGACCCTTTCAATTATAAATATATTCTTGATCACAATCGAAGGATGAATCGATGTACTATAGAGTTGTTTGTCCGTGTGTCCTTCCGCACTGCTTGGAGACTATCAATGATCGACCCACAAATTTAAAACCTAGATTGTTTTGTAACCAGGTTTTTTTTATCCCTATTTATTATATTTGTAAAAAATGTTATATATATATTTTTTTTATTATTATTCGATATTTTCACTCATTGGCTAAAGGCAATCAATCTGTTTACTATAAAACCATTAAAACTAATGCCAAATACTCGTTGAAAAATTAAATATGAAAACTTTCAGCGAACGCATTCTTGTGGGAGCATCAAAGCAACCTGAGCATCAATCAAAATGTTTTTCTAAAGCGCGTTCAATTCAATTCTGCTAATGGATTTATGCACATATTTGGCTAAAAACAATTCAAGATATTTCAAGGATAATAACATCCAGCATCCAAGAACACTTAACTACGAAGTACACTACTTACTAGGTGGGGTGAATAGTAATCGCCTTGACCGGCAGAATGCGCTGTTATGATGACTTTAGTCCGTTTATATTTAAGCAGATATGCCAAACTTCTTAGTTTTGTTTTTCCCATCTTGTTGAGTATCGACAAAAACGATTTTTATTTGAAATGCAAGACGGCAAGGAAGCAAAAACAAAGTTAGATAAATACTATGGGGCCTATGTTAAGTCGGATTACACCGTCAAATATTGGTTTCGAGAGTTCCGTAGTGGCCGCTACTCCACTACCGATGAAGTGCGCAGCGTAGGGCTGTGTGATTATTGGAAATTGATTATTGATTTTTCAAAATAGTCGATTGTTCATTGATTAATCGATTAATAGCACAGTCCTAGCGCAGCGGTAGGCTCCCGATGCGGTTACACAGGACAATGTCAAAAAATACATGAAGTGGTGTTAGCTAACCGGAAAGTTTAATCGCGTCCACGCCATATTTTGGGCGAGATTCTGAATATGAAAACTTAAGTCGGGTGGACTTTTAGATTTGATTAGTATCTGTTGATGAAACTTGGTTCCACTTTTACACACCAGAAAACAAAATGAGTGCCGGGCAATAGACTGAAGTCGGCACGAGTGCTCCGAAGCGGCCAAGGGAGGCTCGTTGGGATGGAAAGGTTATGGCGTCGGTTTTCTGGTATCGTCATGGCATACTCCTCGAGGACTACCGCAACAGCGAGTATTACTATGCATTATTGGAGCGATTAAAGCCCGAAATCGCTGCAAAACAGCCCCACATGAGGCGAAAAAAATTTTGTTTTTCCAAGATAATGCATCGGCGCACAAGAGCATCGCAACCACGGCTAAAATCTATGATTTGGGGTTCCAATTGCGTCCGCACCCACCGCATTCGCCCGATTTGACTCTCTCGAAATTTTATCTCTTCCCAAACCTCAAAAGATGTGCAAGAGTTGCTATTATAATGTTGAAGACATGTCCGTTTGGTCGGTAAAGTATGTTCAGTTTACCGATAGCATAACTCAAAAAAGTAACTTTTGCAAATTGATCAAATCAAACAAATGGAAATAATATAGACTTATTCTTCTTATTATATTCGAAAACAAACACCAATCAAAAATGCTTATATTACAGTGAAAATTGATAATTTACGTGATTACAATTCGAAGTTAATGTTATGTAAATATTCTATTGTGTAAACCATTTAATCTGACGTATTTCTATATTTTAAGTAAATATAAATGGTGCATAAATATAAATGTATACATACTAATAAACTTCATAAAGACACATTAATATGCATTTAATATGTTTACATCTTTGTACTTATTATTATGTACCTAATTATTAGAGGCAAACAATTTCTAATGAGTGGCTTAAAATTGTGGTTTTCCAATCTGTCCGTATGAACCCATTTTGCAAACGAAGAAATTGTAATATTAAACTGCTTTAAAATTTGACTTACACTTACTCAAAATTCTTACACTGAATGTTTTTCAATGTCTTAGGACTTTGATATTTATTTATTTTGTATTGGTTTTGGCTTTTTTTGAGTCGAAAAAATATAGAAAATTGTGGTTTACTTTTGATTTTGGAGAAGATTGTGCGTAGGCGGTAAGTTTTTAGGAGTTTTTCCTAGTTTATTCAAAAATATATATTTACAAACCAATTTTACTTTTTATTTTAAGATGTAAAAAAATTGCCTTGGCCAAGTTTTAAACCAGAAACCGGTTGACAAATCCTTAATGAATTTATATACCCTGTACCCGAAGCGTAAAAAGGTTTAATTAGTTTGACCAAATGTATGAGACAGACAGAAGAAGGCATGGAAGGCACTATAAAGTACATATAAAGTACATATATTCTTGATCAGCATTTACAGGAGAGTCGATATAGTTATGTCCTATGAAAACAATTTTCTCGGTGACTATAAAAGATAGGGCCACCATATTTAAAACTTAAACTCTTCTAAGTCTTTAGGTGATTACTTACAAACGGTTTTTTTCTAGTCTCATTTTAAGGGGTAGCCCCCATACAAATCTATTTTGGATTTTTACATAACTTCTTTGTTTTTAAATCATGCCTATGAAAGTCACTTTAAAGTATTCCAATATGGGCAGGACCAAAAAAATTTTAGGTACATTCTCCATACAAAGATAAGACTTAATTTAAGGTATATAAAGACTGGATACAGGGTACCATGCAGTCGAGCACACTCGACTTCAGTGTTCTTTCTTGTATTTTTTTTGGTTTTCTTTTTTATACAAAAAAAAAAATTTTCTTTACTAAAAAAAATAATATATTATCAAAAAAATAAAATTAAAAATTTACTTCAAATTATTAAAAAAAAAAAAATAATTTTTTATTTTTATTTTAAAAAAAATAAATAAAAAAAAAATATATTTTAAAAAAAAAAAAAACAAAAAAAAAAAAATTATAATAAAAAAAAAATTTTTTTATTTTTAAAATAAAATTGGTATACGGAATTTCAAAGTGAATATAAGATAAACTTGTTTATTTTGGTCTTAATATTCAAATGTCTTATTGTAATATTAAAAATTACTTGAAAAGCTGTCAAGAAAAAATGTAAAAGCAAAACAATAGTCTTCTGCTTCCAATTATCTTCTACTTCTAATTCAACAAAAATGCAGCACCATATTTTAAATCGGATCCCAAATCACTGTCTTTATTTGAAGAGTTATTATTAAAAGTATAATTAATATGGGGAATTTCTAAAAGTGAAACGTTGTCTTTTGACAAACATATTATTGATAAGATGACCTTTTACAACTGAAATACTCAAAAGAAGTAGATCTGGGAAGTCAATTGGGAGTTTCTATATCGTCAAAAGAGTGTTACGCGGCACGTCTTTTTATCCTACGTTTCTCAGTTTCATTTATGAACGTTACGAGCGGTTTCGTAAATGAAACGGAGAAACCGTTATGCACATAGAATAGAAGATGTGCAGCGTAACACTCTTTTGACGATATCTTGAGAACTAAAAGACCCTCCATTGATAAAATAATAAGCTTTCATTATATTGTGACGAAAATAAAAAATATGAATTAGCACACATAGAAAAAAAGGTTTAAAAAACTTTTTTGTGTTTTTCTTACATGAATTTTTAAACTTTTTAAATTCACTTCAAATTTATTTAAAACCTTGCAATTTTCTCTACACGCCCTATAAATTTCATTGAAATCGGTTGAAAACTCTTTAAATTACAAGACTTTGAAAAAATAAAGGGCCAAAAATTAAAAGTGACGTAATTCCCAAAATTTTGAAAATATTTAAAAAATACTTTACTGATTGTGAGCTATTACTACCCCCAAATACTACAAATTGACCAACTTTGAACAAAATCAAAAACTTGACTTGCAACTTTGATCTTTTTCGTATGGAAACTCCCAATTGCTCAGTGAAAACCTAAAAGTACCGCAAGAGCAGCCTATAGCCGCAAAAAAGATTATTAACAATTTTTATACCCGCCACACATAGTGTGAAGGGTATTATCAGTTTGTCGGAAAGTTTGTAACGCATTAAAGGAGAGGCAGCGGAGACTCCATTTAGAATATAACATATATTATTGATCAGCTCGATGAGATGAGACGAATCGGTTTAGCCATGTGCGTCTGTCTGTCCGACCGCCTATCTGTCTGTTGCAATGCGTTTTACTCGGAAAGTTGTAAAAATATTGGCCTGAAATTTTAAACTTAAAATTGTTTTTTTTGGTCCTAGGCACTTTGTATGTCAGAACCAAGGTGCCACGACCATTTTTAATCATAGCCCCCATAAATCTACCGCAAATTTTTTAGTTTTTTTTAATGAAAATAGTTCTTATTTATGAATATATTCACTTCAATCTGAACAAAACGTAGTAAGACAAATCGTTATACATTTTTCGGGAATTAGGAATTGGTCATTTTTTTGCTGCACTGAATTTACCATGGTGTTTTGATGTAGTAAGACAAATCGTTATAAATTATGGGATTAGGAATTGGTCCATTTTTTTCCTTAAGTTGGTAGGACCTTAACTGATATCTATGTCAAATTTTGAGACCATAGCGTCAGTAGTTAATGAGGCACGCGTGATTTCAGTCAACAACAAAAAAAACATTTTTCGACCTTGATTTTCGATTTACTTTGGAGTGGTTTTTTTGGTCTCTGCTCCCCTTTGACACGGTATTCATGTATGCATCTCCAGTACAATAATGCGTAGAATGGCGCTAACACGAATTTTTTCGAACAAATTGTGTTGTTTCGGTACCAAACAAGGTGAGACGCGCTTGAGACGTAATTGGTCTTTCAAAATCTATTGAATTGAACCAAACGATACGTTGGAGATGTCAACAAGGGGTCTTATTGTCAATCGACGATTTTTGGTCTCTAAATCCTTGATCTGGTGGACTTGGATGGACGACCAGGAAGCTCATCGTCTTTCACGCGTTCCCATTGGCTCTCGAAAAAACATTATCACCAAATGCTTTTTTTAACATATCCAATGTTTGGGTAGCCGAAAACCCATTTTTAAAACAAAATTTAATGCAACTTCTTTGTTGAATTTTTGTAAAAATCAAAAATTTTTGTTGTGGACAACACGCGTGCCTCATTAACTTCTGAAGCTATGGTTTTAAAAATTTTAGCACAGATGTCAATTGAGGTTTTACCAACTTAAGGAGAAATTTCCGATTTGTGTTACTACGCTTTGATCACAATAGTACATGCGTCTTATTTGAGCCCCAATTTAAGGTGTTCCCACCCAACCCCATTGCGAAATATACCGAAGTTACCGTTTTTCTTTGATTTTTTTTTATACCTGCCACATATTCTGTGATGGATCAGTTTGTCTGAAAGTTTGTAACACATTAAAGAGGAGGCATCGGATCAGCACGACGAGACGAATTGATCTAGCGTATGTCAGTCCGTCCGTCCGTCCGTCTGTTTGTTTCTTCCTAGTTTATTCGGTCAGTTTAAAAGATATTAAGCTGAAATTTAGAACTTAACGACTAAATCAAGTATGAAAATGAAAGTGACATTTTTAGGTACAGCCCCCATACAACCTTACCGATTATTTCCGAACTTTTCTATTTAATAGTAATTATTTTTTGAATATAAATTTATAAATGTGTATAAGCCACTGATGATCACACATAAACTATTCAAAGACTAGTGTGGTGGGTATTTAAGCTTCGGCTCCACCGAAGTTAACGTTTTATCTTGTTTTTTTTTTGTTTTACGCATTTTAATAAATAATTGTTTATAGTTATAATGCTTTATGTTCCAATAAATCTGTGTCATCATTTATTTTAATCAATTTAAATCAACAGCTTTTATTTTCGTGGTATTAACAAATTTTTGTTTCGCTACTTCATGACAGTTTTCCGGAATTCCGAATATTTGTATGGATATACTAAATTGTATTTTCGTTAGTTATTTTTTTTCGGATGTACATTTGTGTGTTTACCAACTAAAATTTATTTATAATGTTTTTAAGATTGTATATTGTACGTCAATAAATAATTTTAGTTGAAAAACCATAAATGGTTTAAAATAAAAATGCAATACACAAAATAAATTGAAATTCCTTTAAAAAAAGGATTTGAATTGTGTGTTTCATATATCTGTTTTTTTTTTTTTTTAATTCGATTTAAATAAATTCCGCGAAGCGAGTAGAATGAGGAATACAAACCGAATAAGTGGAAATATACAAAAATGTGTATTAAAAAAAGTAAATATTTACAAGCTGGCTCGGTCTATTAAAATGTTTGAGTTGAAAATCATTCACTTCAAAGTCTAACGCTTCTAAAAATTTTTAATTGAGTTCATTAAATCTTAAATTTAAAAATAGTTTTAAGAAATAAAAATTTAAATCGTTTTAAATTTAAATGCAGTAGTACCCGAATATAAAAGCATTAAGTGAAGGAACTTAACGAGTCTGGCTATGCATTTCCCTAAATTATAAAAAAGAAACTGCACGATTATGCGTTGTAGATTACGAAGTATTTGAATTGAGCTTGAAAACATACTATAGGTGGCGCTATTCAAATGAGCGGCAGTGTATATGTTTATTTCTTTATACTCTGTATGCGAAATGAAATCATTGAAAACGATTATCTCGGAGACTATGGGAGATAGTGCCACAATTATTGAAACTAAAACTCTCCTAAAAAGTCAAGTGGTTACTTACAAACAGGGTTTCTCTATCCCCAAAAAACGTACTCCAATACTTCTTACATGAACACTTCTTGAATACAGTCTGCCAAGTAAAAGCTTGATCGGCTAAATTTCCATAAAAATGTATTTACAAATTTCATTTTGGTATACATGCTAAGTTTACAATCTGGAGCAATTCCTGAATTCTTTCGAAGGGAACGAATTTCTTATGACAGCTGATTCAAATCGAAGAATTTTCTTCCTCGAAGCTTGTGTTTAATGTACGCCCACACGTTTTCAATAGGATTAGCATCAGGTGACTGCGAGGGCTAATCGCGTGTAACAATGCCGGACTGCTCTTTCCACCCTATGCATCGACTCGTATGCTATGCTTTCTATGCTTGGAAATGCGATGAAACTTTTTATTCCTCCTAAGTATTCTAATGTAATGCATGAAAGAAAAAGCTTTCTTTGCAACCTCTTGAAAAAATCAGAACGATTGCTATTACTTGGCTTATTACAGACTGTATTTCTTTGTTATATGAAAACTTCTTTGTTTTGAAAATTTACTATGTATTGTGCCTAAATTAGTCCCCATAAAACCCCTATAACCCCTTTAAAAATTTAATGAATTATTTGAGTTATTGTATAAAAATCAGTACAATAAAGTAAGATACGAGTATATAAAAGTAAGATGTATAAAAATATGTCCTTAGGATAAAATTTGACCCTTTTGTTGCGTCTTAACTTAAGTTGTATCGGACTATTGACTCCAAGCTACCCTTTCTCAAAATTTTACTTAAGCCACTGATGATCATAATTAAACTAAACCCAGATGTGGTGGGTATTTGAGCTTCGGTCCAAACGAAGTTAACGTTTTTCCTTGTTTTTCTCTCTATGAAAACTTTAACGAACTCTTAACATTTTACTCGATTTGCTAAAAAATAGCAGAGCACAAGGTTATTAATAGCTCTAACATGAATGGAAAGAGATTTGATTTAAAGGAACCGGTAGTGGATATAATTAGGGTGTTCACAGAGCGGTGATAATTGTTATACTTGACTATGACAATCTATGAACGCACCTATTTGTCATAGTTGCTACATTTATCAGATAAGCAAGTAAAAGTATTCTTAGTTTTGAAAAAAGTTATAAAAAATACCGAAAACCCTTTTCGAAAAACAACAACAGATTTTATTTAATCTCTAAATTCATTATCACGCTCTAAAACTTTATCTTATCCTTTTACCTTTAATTTACAAATTTTCAATTCTTTTACTTTTTTGATTAAACTTAGAACAAGAAAAACAGTTGATACTATCAAACACTAAAAACAATGGCTGCAAACTAACGAAATTGCAGCCCAGCTATCATACTTTTTTGTTATTTGCTACTTAGTTGTGCTATTGTTTCTTTGGCTTTATATGAAAAACAACAATAAAAGTTTTACTTTAAAGTAGCACAATATGACAACTATCACCGCACTGTGAACACACTAAATGTATTGGATTTTGTATTTTATGGTAGCCACAACCATATTGTTCTGCATGCTGCAGAGATTATTTAAGGTTTTTTTTGCTTCTGTCCATCGTTGGGAAATTTTAATGAATGACATTTACTGGACAGCAAAAGTACACAAAATGCAGCTTGTTATCAAGTTTGTGAGATAATTGATATTTTATTAACTCTGTTTGAAAATGGAGGAGAACAATTGAAAGATTTTTGCTTTCAAGTTTCTATAGTTATTTAGTATGATGTTCTATTGCGAAAAAGTCAGGCACGTGTACATCTCTAGTGCAAAGTGGACTTATTGCACAGTTCTATTCATAACTGCCAATTTTGCTTCTTTTCTCTTTCTTACATACAAGTGTTGTACTGTTTTAAATTTCTGTACAGTTTACCTTGCATTAGTGCGAAAGAAAGAAAAAAGCTTAATTTGCAGCAATAGAGTTGGCAAAAAGAGTGATTTTTAAATCGCAGTGTGATTGGCGACTGCGAATTGACAATCGCAGTGACTGAAACAGTGCTAAAGTCGCAATTCGCGAAAAAAAAATAGCCGAATATTGAACAGGGTCATTGTTCACGAATATTTACACAAAATCACCGCTAACTGAACTGTTTCGCAACATCAACATAATAAACCGATTTTGTTTTATTTCATAAAAAAAAAAATAAAACTTTTATTGTAAAAATTGAAATTGCACACAAAGTAATATTTGAGAAAAATAATTGTGTTCTTGGTTGCTTTCTTTGCAATTGCCGGTTGAAGTTAGTCACACTTGTCTTGAACGACAGTTTGGTGGAAAACATTTTGCATTCTGCTTTATGTTCTACTAATTTCTTTAAAAAAAAAAAAATAAAAATATGAACCATTCGCGAAGAATGAGAAGGCACCAGCATCCCAGATAACTGAACCGTTTCATTGTTCTCAAAGAGCGATACACAAAATCGGTGATAACTGAACATGTTCACTGAGGAACAAAAAAATCGCAAGTCACTACTTTCAGTCGTGACATTGCGATTTTTGAGTCACTGGGGAAAATCACCGAAAGTGATTTTTTTCCAATACTAATTCTTTTTCAACTTAAAAAGGTCCAAAAACTTGTGTTTCCCAATCTTTTAACAAGAAAGAACGATTCTTTTAGAACCTATGTTCACATGGGGTGGTTGTTGTAATTTCAACTCAATTTGATTTACGGAAGCGAGTGTTGCATGTAATGCGGTGATTACGTTGTATGTCAAAACCTAAGTTACACTAATTTACGTGCTAACGCAAATATTTGCGCGTTTCTGACGCAAAAATATTTTTTGAGCACTAAGCAAGTGAAATAAACTGTAACTAAAATGTACTTCTGAGAAGAACCACATTCTACAAAGTCCAATTGGGAGTATAATCAAGAATACATGCATATGTTTGTACGAATGTATGTATATGTGTATGTATGTATGCATACGAAAATAAAATATCTAAACATAGTACAAAGTTGCAAATAAATTTAAAAAATAAATGCGTGCATAGTTTGAGAATACATATATGAACGCACATTTTTTTTTATTTTTTTATACGCTTTATGTGAATGTATGTATGTGACAGATTGAAGGAGGCTAGATAGACCCTATATAAGTATATATATATTATATATCATTGATCAGCTTTGGAAGGGGAGTCGAACTAACTATGTCCATCTGTCCGTCCGTCCGTCTGTCATGCTGTCTGCCGTAAGAAAACGATTATATCGAGCATTCTCGACTTAAGCGTTCTTTCTTGTCTTATTTCATGCTAAAACATGGTGCTATATTAAATTTTAAAACTTTACAAACATTTATTTATGAAAATCAATTTAACAAGGAATTTTATGTTTTGGGCATTTAATTATAATTTATTTTTCAATACTTGCTTGAAACTTAGAAAACTGTGACTTGCTGCTCATTCCATTTTAATAAAGGTTAATGAGTTCTCCATTACCGATTGTAAGCGTTACACATTAATGTTCGCAATTAATATTAAATTTAATTATGATAAACGTGCAAACATAAATAAAGTTCGCAGTAACGTTTTACATTAAACTTGACCTGTCAATTAAAAATAAAGATATTTAATTTTAATTAATTCTATTTAAGATTTATTTAAGGGCTCAATCAATAATTATTTTTATTTACAATATTCATAATGTGACTAGTTTATTTCCAATCTATATCGAATAATCAATATATTTACACGTTTTATTTATTTATGTATATATATATATGTCTTTTTTGATTGTATTAAAATAATGCTAAAATTGAGCATGTATGTATATATGTGCATATATGTTGAAATATGCTGCTATAAGCTGAAATATTGTGAAATAAACATTCCAAAGCAATAAATCAAGTATACGCAGTGTGACACATTCAAAATAAAATATAGCAATGTGCGAAAAATATAAATCAGTTTGTTCAAAATTTGATTTAATAAACTCAAAAAAATATTTTATTTTGAAAAAATCGACCCATTATTCGGAATCTTCATAAGAAGTGAACCGGTTCTTGGCTAGGCCATGACTCATCGACCAGAAGAGGGGGTAATCGGAAAGAACGATGTCTGGAGAATACAGCGGTTGGGGTACGACTTCAGCGTTTAATTCGGTTTGAGAAAGTCGTAGTAGATTACGCCGCACTGGTCCCACCAAATACAGAGCAAAAGCTTCGTGTGATGACTATTCCACTTTTTGAAGAATGTTGGTGGCAGGTCGGATAAAACCCTTTTCTTTTTGCGCTTGGGTTGTCGTAATGGATCATCTTATCAGTCCTTTTCGCCAGTCATAAATTGATAAAAAAAAAGTTTTTTGCTAGTCACAAGCTAAAAATCGCCTTTCGACGTCACGCGGTTTCAACTCTTATGGCACCCAGTTTCCTTCCTTTTAAATCAATCCTATGGCTAATAGGAGTTTGGTGACTTTCGACTCATCAATTCCCATCAGACCTGTCAACTCCTGAAACTTTTGGCAGTGGTCCACAAGGAGCTATGATTGCGATTCTTCGTCTTCAAAATTTTTGGTTGACCCAGACGTTTCTTATCTTCGAGCTCAAAATCAACATATTTTATTAATGAAGAAGAACTCTCCGCAATAACACTGTATTTGGTATAGAACTCGACACATTCAGGGCAATCTTTAGTATTGTGTGTTTATGTTTCGATCAAGTGACACAGGGTGCAAAATATGCTCATTCACAATAGGTTTTAACAGAAGAGCGTTGGAAACTTAATTTTCATATCAAAACGAAATCCTCCAACCTATTGCTGTTACTGAATACCGATTAACCGACCTACAAGAAGATACAATGATCGTCTCGAAGCGACTTCGTTAAAGCGTTTTCAAAGCGACCAGTGGCATCGCTAATATGCCTAATGTTTATTCTCTAAAAACCCTTCCAACTTTGAGTTACTCTTGACTTAAAGTATATGTCATAATTATATGTAAGCTGTTGGGTTAGCTGATTAACATTTTTCGATGCAGAGGGAGGTTTAATGAGTAAGTAAAAATTTGTATACTAGTGGCGACCACTTAATAATTCATGTCCCAATACTAACGATTTAAAGCGGCAAACTAAATATTGTTATTTTTTTATTATGCATTTCATTTCTCACTCCCTTGCTCCTCCCTACTAAAACCGATACTGTAACAATTAAATATTATACTATATTGTAATTTTTTTTTTCATTTTGCAATGACGGTAATGAATTTTGAAGAAAACGAAGCGGAGTGTAAAATATACAAAATATGTAATCGCAAAATAAAAATTTATAATTGGGATAAAATTAATTAAATAATTTTTAGCTTTGTCTAAAAACATGTACAAAATCAATAAACTGATTTTCTTTTCAATTATTTCTGCTTAATAATTTTGTGGTCACGTCAGAAGCATATAGGGAGATGTAAATAAAATATTTTCAATAAATAAATAAATTTAAAAATAATATTGGAGGCAAAGCCCTCGAAACAAATTTTGAAATGGATTTTGTGCCTTTTGCACTAAAAAATATTAACGTTTCTGTCTCTGATGAAATTGTGAAATTGTATTTAGATAAAGTCTATATGAAGAAGGAAAAACATTAGCTTCGGTAGAAACGAAGCTTAATTACCAGGCACACGAATCTATAAATAGTATATGTGTGGTTTGTGGTTTCGAAAATGGGTGAAAAATTTGTATTGGGGCTATGTCTAAAAATGGGCGTGGCACTTTCATTTTCGAACTTATCCTAGTCGTTGCCGAGAAAAGCTTAAGTTTAAAATTTCAGTTAAATATCATCAAAACCAAGCGAATGAATCGCGTAGCGTCAAACAGACTGATAGACGGACAGACAGACATGGTCTGAATATAGCCATTTACACTATGTGGAACGGGTCTGAAAAGAATAAGTAACTAAGTTTGAATGGGCTGTATATAAGGTAATATTATTGTCTGATTAAAACCAGATTGGGATATATTCTTATGATTATGATTATTTATATCCAAATTTCGTGTTTTATTACTTATTTTATGCTCTGTTTAATGTATTTAGTATTTGTGTGGTTACAATGCTGAAACTTGGTACAATTTATTAAAGCACGCATAATTTTAAAACAATACTTGCCCCTATCCGACTAAGCCTACCCCATCGGTCAAAATAAAGCAACGTTGCGTATGCGTAATATACATTATACCCAGCATTACTACTGAAAGCACCACGACTAGTAACTAGCGGAAGAAGGTATAACATACCTCATAAAGTAAATATTCTTTATCAGCATCGAAAGCAAAGTCGATCTAGATATATCCGTCCGTCTGTTTTGTTTTCTGTTGGAGACTATAATATTGTAGAGTTACCAAATTGGAAATTTAGAGTGTCCAAATCCGTCGAGTGGTATCTCACATTAAATTGTTTTTCTAAAACTATTTTAATTGGGAGCCAGCATATAAATTTTTAAGGTACTTTATGAAACCTTCTTTATTTCTTGACATAAAAACACCAAATTATAGTATGATGAAGATGGTGCCTTTTGAAAGTTCTAATAAAATATATTAATTTTGGTTCAAATCGACAGCGACAATAAAAATCATTAAAGTACACAGTTCAAAAAAATTTTTAACATAATTGCAATTTTTTTAAAAATAAGTTTTTACTCCACAAATCATTTTTTTTTCTAAGGACATCTACAAAAAAAAAAAACAAGAAAGAAAGCTGAAGTCGAGTATGCTCGACTGGAAGATACCCAGTACCCAAACTTTATGTACCTTAAGTTAAAAATTGGATTTTCATACAAAAACTTAAAAAATCGGAAATATCTTTGTATAGGGCTATACCTAAAATTTTGTTGGTCCTACCCATATTGGGATATTTTATTTTGATTATCATAGACATAATTTATACTAAATTTGAACTTCCTCGAACGTTTCATGCAAAACCCAAAATTTTGGGGTACATTTGTATGGTGGGTACCCCTTAAAATAGGTCTAGAGAAAAACCGTTTGCAAGTAAACACTTAACGGCTCAGAAGAGTCTAAGTTTCAAATATGGTGGCCCAATCTCTTATAGTCTCGAGATAATCTCTCTCATACGGCAGACAGGGGACAAAAAGACGGAAGGGACGGACGAACAGACAGACATAGCCAGTTCGACTCCCATTCCAATGCTGATCAAGAATATATATACATAATAGGGTCTATCTTGCTCCTTCTGTCTGTTACATACATTCGCACAAACTTAATATACCCTTTTACCCTTTGGGGACAGGGTATAATAATAAAAAAGGTTCACAGTGAAACAGTCACCAAAAATAATTGGTATATATTACAGTAGAAATTCGAATATTGCACATACTCAACTTTTTTTGTTTAAAAGTTATCCTTTAATGCGTGTAAGGTGTAAAAAATTGGGTAGTTAAAGTTAAAGTATGACGTTAGCACATTGTATAGCGAAAAGAATCGAATTAAGACGAATTAATTGTCATCTAAAGTAAAGTTCTTGCTACAACCTCAAAACTTGCTCAGAGCAAGAATCGAGTTACTACTGTATCTTCACCGTTATCTTTCATATTCAGCCAAAATGTTTGCTTTACTGGCAGATATTCTCAATTTTTTTTAACTGAGTTAAAGTTTCACGCTTTTTTTGTGCAGCTTAACCAATAGTTTATGGTTGCCATCAGATAACGTTTTGCATTTCGAGAAAATGTATTTAAAATCAAAACATGTTTCCATGAACATTTTTGATTTGGTGCCACATATTTGACGATCCAGTTCAGTGCGCTTGGTGAAGAAATCAAAGCTGCAAATTGGTTCACATTTGGTTCAGTTATGGTGCAGGTTGCCGTGGTGATTTAGTGAAGAATTAAAGGTCAATTAAAAAACACATATTAATCATTTTCAAATTTAAGTAAATTGCTTTTTAATTGAAAGCAGTTTAATCAGGTATCAAAATATCAATATTGAGTTTGTTTCACTTACTTTTTTGTGTAATTTTTTAAATGTTTGCATTTATTATTGGCAATAATTCCCAATGAATATATTTTTGTTTGTCTTTGATAGTTAAGGTTTGTGTTTAAATAAAAAGCAATCTTAAGACATTGTGGTCCCTTATGTATTTAATGAATCATTTGAGTAGAAGACTATAAATCTTGTTATATATTTAATCGGCACTTTATTTGGACCTGCACAATATTGTTTTTACATTTTACGGAAGATGATAAAGAGCAAAGGTCCGTCCTCAGCAGCCACGAAAGATTTATCCTTTTTGGCATTATCCATTACTTTTTGCAGCATATCTCTGGGAATTCCACTGCATAAGTTGGCTTTCATGGTCCAGATATATGTAATCTTTTTCATTCAGGTACCTCCACAGGAAAATCTGGTGGCATGATTACATTTGGCCAAAATCGCATTCAATATCCTTGTTGTGTCGAGGTATGTGGTTAGAAACAATTTCATTGGCTAATCTGAACAAGCAATCTGAAAGCAAATATCAGTTTTACATCGGGGGACTACAAAATAGATTCTAATTATGCCTCGCAAATCGTCCAACCTATGATCTCCTGATTTTCTTAAGAATCAGGAGACGATCATAGACTATATATCACTATAAAAATTTCATATAGATCAAACCCACTGTTTACAAGCCTTTAAGGAATTTACTTTTCTTGCTCTGATTTCTACGATCCTTCCAATGAAACGGAGCAACATATCCGCTGGAATAGCAGCAATAGGGCTCGAATGTTGGCCTTAAGCTCATCATTTGTTGCTGGTTGTACTGGTGTGAACCTCAGACTTAACATAGCCCCAAAGAAAATAGTAAAATAGTTTTAAGTCACACGATCATGATGGCCAGTTGTTAGGGTCATTTCGCGATATTATCGACTTACCAAACTGTTCTCGCAATAAATTCATCTTGTTGAAAGAGAATGTCATCTCTATTTATTTCATTCATTTTGAAAAAAAAGTCGGTCAACATTCACGGAAACTGTGCGCCCTCATCATTTTTGAAGAAGTGCGACCCGATAATGCCACCATACCATGATGTAATCCAAACAGTGAGTTTCTGAGGGTGTAATGCGGCTTCGTGAACGAGTTGTGGGATTGACTCACACCAATAACGACAATTTTACTTCTTGACATAGCCATTCAGTTAAAAATGCGCCTCATTCGAAAACACAAGTTTTCTAAATTTTGAGTAGCAACAAAACTTCTGGATTTTTCGTACTAAGTTTGGACAGTTAAATTTTTAAGAGTAGGTAGTAAGTTTTTCCATTTTTGATTATATGGTAAAACTTACTGAGCACAAAAATCAACACATTTCATATGGACGCTATCAGCTATTAAAATCTTTTCCTCCCTATTAGGAAACACTGTTCCAAGTCAACCCACTCATTTGGTGCTAACAGTATATCGTCGTGTAGCTCAAGCACAATCATTACCTTTCAAACAAATTACAAGCCAAGTTAACTCAGTCAATTATTGTCCCGATTTTTAATCTATATCTACAAAATAGTAAAAATGTTTCTATGTCCGCTATGTACGTTGAACCATCTAACCGATGGGTCCCAAACCGGTTATATTTGAAAGGCAATAGTGCAAGTAATTTAAAAATTCCACTAAAACAATGCATTAGGCACATTCGGCACATTCGAGAAGTAGATATGCTAATTTTCCCATACAAAAAAATATTTTCAATCAAAAACAATTACAAACAAGGAAAAACGTTAACTTCGGTGGAACCGAAGCTGAAATACCCGTTACATGGGCGTGTCGTCTTGGTTTTGACCCTGGATGACCAAAAAAATGTTTTTACCCAATTGGGAGCGAGTAAATTCATAAATAATTACTATTTAAAAAAAAAATCGAAAAAAAATCGATAAGTTTGTATGGGGGCTATACCTAAAAATGGGCGTGGCACTCTCATTTTCGAACTTAACCTAGTCGTTGCCGAGAAAAGCTTAAGTTTAAAATTTCAGCCCAATATCTTTATATCTTCATCGAAAAGATCACTAGCAACAAACAGACGGACAGACGGACAGACGGACAGACAGACGGACATGGCTAGATCGATTCGTCTCCTCCAGCTGATCAAGAATATATATACTTTTTGTGGGGTCTCCGATGCCCCTTTAAATGCTTTAAAAACTTTTGACAAACTGAATATACCCGTTTACACTATGTGTAACGGGTATAAAAGTTGCATCGTGACCCAAAATATTTTAGGCTGGTATTTTTTAGTGTATTCTATGTTAGCCCCAACATATTTTGGTTGCACTGCAATTGCACAAAAAACAGCAGATGCGAAACGGAAAAGAGTCGAAAGAGCAGCCGAAACGCCCATACAACGTAGTATCACACGCCGGCCATCTGCTAGGAAAATCATAAAAATTGGGTGTAAACAGATGATTTTCCAGATATTACCAAAAACTGAAGAAGAAAATATCTTTGAAACGATATTCTGATCAGCATTTTAAACTATTCGCTTTTGGCAATTTATAGCACAACCAAAAAAAGTCAAAAGAAAAAGAAACAAGAAAAAGCGTTAGCTTCGGTAGAACCGAAGCTCAAATACCCACCACATAAAATTTGTATGATCATCAGAGACGTACATTATTGTCCGCAAAGAGGTTGGATGGGGACATCTTAAGTTGGGGCTCAAATTAGAAGTATATATGTAAAATTTTACATAACATAACAAAAATTTTCTTCAAAAAATTAAAAAGGTAGAAGGTAAGTTTGTATAGGGTCTGTATATTATAGCGCCCCGATCCTTGTCATATCGGTAGTACACTCAAAGAATGACAGTAGGAGTGATTTTACCCAGATTGGACTGAATATCTTCATAAATAAGAACTATTTTCTTACAAAAATGGGCGGTATATTTGTATGCGGACTATACCTATAAATGGGCGTGGCATCTTGGTATTGATATTGGATGACATAGGAAGTTTTTTTTAAATCAATTCGTAGCAAATACATTCCTAAATAATAACTATTTTTATAAAAAAATCGAAACAAAAGTGGTAAGTTCGTATGGGGGCTATACCTTAAAATGGGCGTGGCACCTTGATTTTAACATACAAAGTAGTCGTTCCCGAGAAAACCTTAAGTTTCAAATTTCAGCTCAATATCTTAATATCTTCACCGAAAAATGCGAAGAAATAAACAGAGAGACAGACAGACAGACAGACAGACAGACAAACGGACAGACAGACAGACTGACATGGTTAGATCGATTCGTCTCGTCGAGCTGATCAATAATATATATACTTTATGGGGTCTCCGATGTCTCCGAGTCAGACAGACAAAACAGAAAAGAGAAAGGAAGAAAAAGATAGGATGAATTCGTCGTGATCAATAATATATATACTTTATGGGGTCTCCGATGTCTCCGTTAATGCGTTACAAACTTTCCGACAAACTGAATATACCCTTCACACTATGTGTGGCGGGTATAAAAAAGGTTTTTTAAGAATATCTCGATAACATTTTCATAGGTGTCAATTTTTGGAATCTACACATCGAAATAAATCGAAATATGTCTTTGAGAAACCAAAAAAAAAAGTAAATAGTGTAATTAAATATTGAACAAAACTTAAGCAGGCTACCCACAGGGCTAATTAACTAATTAATGTTAATTAATGTTATAATATAATTCATCAAAACGACTCAAGCAGAGGACCTCAACCACATTCTGCAAACATAAACCACAATTTTTCACAAAACCTTCATATACAGGGTGTCCCAGAAGTTACGCAAGATTTAAATTTGCCGCCATTTATGCAGTAAAGTTTTGACAACCTTAAAATAAAATTGAATCGACAGCTGATAGTTTAGGGTTAATAAAAATGGATCGATATACGACAGGATAGTTTGGAAGCTGATTTTTCGAGCAAAATTATCTTAAGCGACGAAGCACATTTTTACCTTGATGGCTTTGTTAATCGTCAAAATAGCCGCTTTTGGAGTTCTGAGAACCCACATGTGCTTGTAGAAAAACAAATGCATCCACAAAGTGTCACTGTTTGGTATTTCTTCGGGCTGGAGGCGTTACAAACTTCTCGACCAATTGATAATACTCGTTTCAAATTTTGTTTAGCAAGCAGAAAACTAAAAAAGGAAAATTGAATTCAATTGGCTTAACTTTCACAATTCATACTCGTACATATGCACGAGTATTTACATAGCAGTCTCATGCGTAGTAAAAACATTTGCTCACACAAAAATCGATATTCTGTGACAACTTCGAGGAATACAGACGATTTCTTTAATTTAATGCAAGCAAACATCAACAGTGCACATGAATGCTGAACAAATAAATTAACATAATAAATTCTGAAGAGTGTCAAACTATGCATGAACACTAATTATAGTAATATATTCCAGGAAGAAATTGATGAGCATTTTAAGCATCAAAATATTAAGATGGGACAGCACAAGAGCTCTTACGTCACAGGAGATAGATAAAATGTTGAATTTAAAAAAAAAATAAGTTTTAAAACTAAAAATTCAGTTAAAAACTAGCACAACAAAAACAGAACAAGGAAAAACTTTAGCATCGATAGATTATTAAAGTTTTAATGCAAGTCTCACGAAATTTTCAACTTTTAAAATTGTTTCATGCATAACGGTAAAAATATATGCACACTGCTGGACATAATAATAGTGTAGATATGGAACATAAAATGTTCAAAATGTAGTGAAAAACTTAATAAAAGTATTCCAGATTAAAAATATGCAAACCTTTAAAACTGTGACTATGTAACATTTAAACAAATTACATTGCTCTAAACAACAATTTAAATTTATGCAGTTACATTTTTTTACTCATATCCATTAATAAGGCTAATTTTAACCCATAACAAATTGACAAGCCAGCATATTTATCAACAAGTAATTTTATTGTCCATTTCAATTCAAAACCTGCACAGTGGCCGATTTTCCGAAAAACCTGGCCAAAAGTAAAAAATAATGTATAAATTTATACACTAAATACTGTTAGGGGTCCACTGTGTATAGTTCTGAAAAAAACAATATGGTTTCTATGTAAAACTGGGTATAATAGCAAGTCAAAGTTGCTGTTGTTGGAAACTTACTCGAAATGTTTTGTAGCCTCGAATTTTAATCCTTTGTTAAAATACTTATAATTTCCAAAAAATAACAGGTTTTAAATATTTATTTACATTCGGCATCTACCATCTGCAAGAAACACCTGTCAACGTGGACGGGAGGGTCTCGACTCTTGTCAATACCTATGGATAGTATAACGAAAGGGTATAATATTGACAGAGACTTTACCATCAGGTGGTCGAGCAAGAAGACTTGGACATCTGAAAACGCATACAAAATAAAACACACACTATCAAGTGGTATACAGACGGTTCACTCACCGACGATGGCGCTGGACTAGGAGTAGCTGGCCCAAGAACTAAACTCTGGGAATCCCTGGGTAGATACACTAGCATCTTTCAGACAGAGATCTGCGCGATAGTTCGTTGCGCGCAGATCAATATTGGCAGAAACTACAATAACTGCGATATAGCAATACTGTCAGATACAGTTGATACAGTAAAAATCTAAACTAGTAGAAGAGGCTATAGCAACAGTAAATGTACTAGGACAAAACAACAGGGTACAACTGTTTTGGGTGCCAGGACATACAAACATCCAAGGTAACGAGCAAGCAGACGCACTAGCCAGGAAGGGGGCCGCAACTCCTTTAATAGGCCCAGAACCTTATTGTCCCATTGGGAGCCACACACTTAATGAGACAATACGCAATGATAGAAAACGAGCCAGGAATGAACACTGGATTTTAAGGCAGGGTATGCGACAAGCCAAATTATTAATAGAGGGCTTCAACTCTAAGGTTACCAAAGCATTGGTTAAGCTGGACAGAACTTAGCTAAGGACTATGATAAGGCTCCTAACTGGTCACTGCAGATTTAGGAAACACCTACATGTAATGGGTGTAGCAAGCTCTCCTGAGTGCAGATACTGTGGGAGTATGGAGGAAACACCTATCCATATTCTATCAGATTGTATAGCTGTAGCCAGAAATAGAATGTCATTGTA
This sequence comes from Leucophenga varia, assembly GCA_018903435.1. Taxonomy (NCBI): domain Eukaryota; kingdom Metazoa; phylum Arthropoda; class Insecta; order Diptera; family Drosophilidae; genus Leucophenga; species Leucophenga varia. Next base: position 33,016 of record JAEIFJ010001620.1, read on the forward strand.
AGGAAGATACACACTCTCCTTAGAGCAGGTTAGGAAAACCGAACCTATGAAAATGATTAGATTCATTCAAAGAATAGGGCTGGAATCAATAAATTAGCCAGTAAGGGTGTACAATATACCTCTATAGGTAGCAGTACAATTATCCTCTCAAGCAATAATAATAATAATAATAAAATATTTGATTTTGGTAATTGTGATGAAAGGAACGTGTTTTTAAATTTATTTATGGGGTCAAATATATCCTTTCATGATGATTTTTCACTTATTCAATTATCACAGTAAATAGTGAAAAAAAGTTGTGAGCGTGGTCAAGAAGGGCTGTCTACATTATTGTTTTATAAAAATGAAAGTATTTTTTACCAATTTCAATCGAAGTTAGCTGCCACCAGCCGCCACTGTAGTTTTGTCTGATGTTTTGTCTTGAGTGCGCGGAAAGTCAGCGCCTTGTTTTGCTCAGCCTGCCTCTTTTAAAGTCAATGTCAATATCATCGTTTAGATGCCGAAGTTGTATCTTGTGGTTTTGCAGTACATGTGAATCTTTTTCAAAAATATTGCTTGGATACTGCAAAATTATTAATTAAAAGTAATCCGTACTATTACATGACCACTTCAATTCATGAAGTACTTATTTATGGTTTTCTCATTTTTGAATGGGCATCACTGCAGATCAGGTTCCTTTTCGAAGAACCCAGAAGTCGGGGAATAAAGACAATAAAAAATATCAGAAAACTTTTTACGGAAATCTTCTAACGTAATCACAATGACAGATATTATCAATTGGTATCTTGTATCCTTGGATCCTCTCATTTCTACTCTACGTTCAGACCATCCAAAGGGGAAATAGTTGTTTTCTTTATCTTTTTATTTGCCATCAGATCGATGAATTGGGGAACTATAATCAAATTTTCTGAGTATTTTTACTCTCACGTTTACGTTGTACGTGATTTAATTAGGTACTATCATATCATAATGTTTAACCTATGTTAACTTAATCTTAACCTATGACAGATCTGAACGGGTGCACTCGCTTAAGTCGCCTTGTTGTTGTTGAATTATCAAGATTATTGCTGTGCTGGTAAATTTTTTTATGTATCTGCTGCTGTGACTTCTGATTTATTCAGCTATACTTGGCATCTGGATATCTCTGTGAATTTTGCGCATAAACAGGAATATTTACCATTTTTCCTGCACAACCTTTAGCTGGATGCGTCCGGTTTAAGATCCTTTGTATAGGCTGATTTGTTGTAGGTAAACGTTGTAACTGTCAGCTGCTAAATTATTATGTAACAATGTCATTGCGAATGCCTAGTTAGCATCAGAAACTTCTAATATTGTTTCGGCATCATCAGACGACTGCGAGTCTGACAGCGAATTGTAGTAACTCTGTAATATGTGATTTTTTTTAATATCATAAGAAATGAAATAAAATTAAAATAAAATTTTAAAATGTTGCTATAAAATTTAAAAAAAAAAAAATTGTTTGTCTGAATTAGATTGTTCCCTATCTTGCCCCGAACTTCCTTAAACAAGATTTATTCCGAATTCTTTCATTTTTAGAGGTTTTTCGAATTCCATTATAATTTTGAATTTTTTAAAAGTAATGTGAAATATGAAATCAGCGACTCCAAAAAGTACCCAAGGTTTAGTCAGAATCCTTTCATTTTTATACTATTGGTCAGGTTTTTTTCGGAAAATCGGCCACTGTGCACTGTTGCCATACACATTTACAAATTAGAATTTTGATTTTTTTAGGTTTCATACTGAATATTTTAGGTTTCATACCGATTATTGTGACCAGCAGTGTATGTGCAGCGGTGGTGTTTGTTACTTTTAGTATTAAATTTTAAGCATTCAAAAGAATTACTTTACAGGTTGTCACAGAAAATGATATTGCAGATATTCGGTACATCATAATTGATTTCTTTCAATTTCTGAAAATCTGCAAATCTAAAGGTCTTGGTTATACTTCTTTTATGCGGCTTTTCATGAGAAAACTTAGTGCGCGTGCATAAAAAATTGAGCTACATAAAATTCATGATTATTACTAAAAAAAAGCTATTAGTTCAGGTGACTCTGCTTTTTTTTTTTTTTAAAACCAGAAAAAAAGTTTTTTTTTGTTTTTTTAGTCTCTATGACTAAAAATAAAATTTTGGGTCCCCCTCTGGGTCCCAGGTCCCAATAACCATAATTCAAATGAGCCCAATATCATGTCTGTAAGTCTACTCATTTTTAAAATATATCTTTTTTTCCGGTTCCAGGGCACCATTAGGCGCAAAATCAAAATGTTTTAAAATCCTGTTTATATCACTCATAATACAATATATATAAATTAAGTGCAACTAATAAAAATATTGATGTGAAACAAAATTTAAAATTTATATAACAATCAAATCCCAGGATCCCAGATCGGTCCAGAGATCCGGGCTTCTATAAGGAACAGAGACAAAAGCTAACAAACAAACATAAATTCGTTTTTATATAAAGGGCGCTCCGTTCTGCGGTCCCTTAGTGAATAATTTGAGTAAAACACAAAAAATCTTACAACTGGTTTGGTCATTTACGGAAGATGAGATCGGCCAAATATCCGCCCTTAGCAGCCAAGCAAAGATATGTTCTTTTTCAGCATTTTTTGTCTTTTCAACTGCCAATCTTAGATATTTTTTGACACACTTTGTATATCTTAATATAAATTTAGCCCAATTTCTCCAATTCATTCGAGACTGGCTATACTTGACAGCTATTCGACTATAAGATACGATCCTGATGTATTGCAGCATTATTTCTTCTTTGTCGAACGATCTAAGTAACAATTTAAACCATGCTATGGACCATTTTTTGAAACCATTGTAAATATCTTTTAATACAGTAAGCAAATTTTATCAGTTTTTTTTCAACTTCACACCATTAGACAATAATTTATGTTACGAAGAATTGCTTAAAACATAACATAACATTAAAACATAACTTCTGGGTTTATAATACATTTTTGTTGTACCAGCCATTCCTTAGATGCTCATAAATTCATACCCAATCCATCGCCCACAGCCATTATACTTTTCAGCCAATCCATACACAAATAGCTGTCATTTTTGTTGATGCTTTTAGCTCATCAATCACTTTCACAAATTCCCTTTATATGAAAAAAAGAAAAGTGAGTTTGTAGCTGCCTGATGCATACAAATGTACAATATATCACACGCTCATACACATATGTATGTCTGTGTACAAAATAGCTTATCACATCAGATTAATCCGGCAGCGTTGAAACCTTTAAACATTTAATTTTGCAGCAAAACAAACGATACAATTAGCTTCAATTCTGAAACTGAATAAACCAAATCCTTTTTGGGAAAAGTTTTATTTTTAACAAAGGGTTTCTTGTTTAATATTTTACTATTGAAGTTGTGAAAACAAAGAAAAGGTTCGAATGATTTAAACTCGATTTACAGTAAAATTAAATTCAAATATTTAAAAACTTGGGGTAGTTTAAAATAAGAAATAAAATAAAATTGTGTATTAAATTTGTAAGGGAGGGCCTAATATGAAAATTATTTACACCAACTGTAAGAAAAACTATATATACAAATGGAGGTCTGGCATTGACATTGGCAGTAATGTATAGTATTTATTTTATTTTATGTTTTCAGGTTCTAAACATTTTTAAACAATTGGTGAAAATTACAACCAGTTTTTATACCCGTTACACATAGTGTAAACGGGTATACTCAGTTGGTCGGAAAGTTTGTAACGCATTAAAGGAGACGCCGTAGACTCCATAAAGTATATATATTCTTGATCAGCTTGATAAGACGAGTTTACAACCCATTTCTCAATTTTTGTATGAAAATAGGTATTATTTATGCAGGCTTTCAATCCAAATTGGGTAAAAAATCCTCTTATGTCATTCAAAGTCGAAGACAAGGTACCACGCTCATTTTTAGGTACAGCCCCCATACAAACTTACCGCCCATTTTCGAGTTTTTGTATGAAAACATTTATTTTTTTAATGAATCCAATTAAAATTTGGTAAAATCAATGCCAATGACCACCTAAGTGAATACTATCGATATGGTAAGGATCGGGCTAATAGAACATAAAGCCTCCATACAAATTTAAAAAATTCATCATGAAATTTAATCTTAGCACCTGGTAAACATATAAACTGTTAAAAGTGTTGTGTAACGGGTATTTCAGCTTCGGTTCCACCGAACTTAACGGTTTTTCTTGTTTTCTGATTGGTTTTTCGGGGCCACGCCCACATCCCATTTTTCCAACTTTGCAGGTCCTAGTAACATTTATACCGAATGTTTCTCTCAAATACTTGCAAAAATACGATGAATTTCAGGATTGATTCTAAGAGGGCCACGCCCACATCCTGTATTTTAACTTAAACCAAAAAATACACATCTACAGAATTTTTTTCGTTTGAGTTGTTTCCGAAATAATCGATGAATTTATGATCGATTCTATTCCACCCCACTTAGCGATATGAAAAATTGTTGCAAGTTCAATAGCTCAAAAAACAACAAAGTTGATGAAAATCGATCAGATCGGTTATATGGCAGCTAAATAAAATAATGTCCCAAAGTTGATATTAACGTTCCAATTATTTGCTAGTTCAATACACGAGAAACATAAAAAAGAACTGTTTGCACAAAACGAAATCAATGCCATTTTAAGTATTTGTCTTATGTTTTTGATTTTTAGGATAGACGAAGTACAAAGAAAATGAACAAAGATGAGGCAAAATCTTTGAAATGGCTTCATAATTGTGACACTTTATTGATTTGAACTTTTTGTTTGATAAATAGTATTATTTGTACAATAAGAAATATGATATAAAAAAGATTAAATGTACAATGGAGTTGCATAACTGCTGATATCGCCTCTTTTCAATAATTCCATTAAAGAAAAATTATATAAATACGTACAATAAAAATGTTATTTTTTACATCAAACGAAAAGTTTCAAATATTAAACAAAACATGAAACTATATAAATAAAATAAAAAAATTATTAAACTAAAAATGCTTTCTAAATAAAAACAAAAACAAACTTACTACAAAAAAAAAAAACCATCGTCAATAGAAATCGTTTGTACAAAATTTAAACGGATACAAAACGTATGATATTTTTTATCAAATTTGAACTAGATTTAATTGATGTTGCCTAATTAGCTAATTGAAGGCCATTAACATTTTTTTTTATACTATACATATTCAAATTGCACACACATTTGAATAATATTTCAATTTATATATCCGTCACCCATACTGTAAATGAATATTATCAGTTTGTCGACGATTCGAATCGTTCTAGCTGTATCTGACTGTCTATCGCCCTTCCTGTTTGTTGCTATACGTATCACTCCGTCAGTTTTAAAGATATTAAGCTGAAATTTAGAACATAAGCATATCTCGACAACGACTATTTCATCGGAACCATGGGACCACACCCACATTTAGGTGTAACCCCCGTGCAAATCTACCATTATATGATAAAAAACTATTGTTTAAGAATAAATTTACATTGAACAAAAACACTTCTTAGAATCGGGCCACTTTATGCCCATACAAACTCATCTGCCATTTCCTGCTTTCAGCAATCAATTTAGCTTAAAAACATACGATCTCAATAAGAGCCCCAACAGAGTGAAGATCATTCGTAAGTTATTTAAGCTTCGGTTTTCATGAGTAAACGTTTTTTCATTTGTTTTTATGTTTTCCTATTTTGCTTGCATATTTAAGACTGAAAGTCATGACGAATTTATATGTTTTCGCTATGAAATAAGATAACTTTGAAGAGAGTAGTTGTATAAGAGTTTGTTTATTTGTAATTTGAATTTAAACTGTAAGAATATTTTGGTAAAAAAAAAACACATTGCATTACTTTTTATTTTGAAAATAAATATTTTTCGACCAGAGCAAAAGTACAGAAAATAATGTTCTTCCTCTTAGTTTCTTGCTCTCATTCATGGTGGAATAATAAAAGGTAAGAAGTTTTTATACCCGCCACATATAGTGTGAAGGGTATTATCAGTTTGTCGGAAAGTTTGTAACGCATTGAAGGAGACGTCGTATATTATTGATCCACAAATTTACCGCCCATTTTCCAATTTTTAAATAAATTGGTATTATTTATGAATTTATTTACTTAAAATTGGGTACAAACACTTCTTATATCATTCAATTCCAAAACCAAGATGCCACGCCCATTTTTATGTATAGCCCCCATACAAACTCACCGATTATTTTTGAACTTTTGTATGGAAAATTAATTATTTGTGTCTCTATATTTATAAATCTATATAAGCCACTTATCATCACACATAAACTATTCAAAGATTCGTGTGGCGGGTATATATACTTCGGTTCCACCGAAGTTAACGTTTTTCCTTGTTATTCTTACACTCTCTTTCGCGACGAACCGAAAGAAAGTGAATCCGCACCTGAAGTTCGAATTTAAACAAAATCGATACACATTGAAATCTCTCTCTCTCTCTCTCTTTTATGATCACAGCGTTTGAGAGTAGCGTCAACTTCTATTAGTTCACCATGCTCTCGTTTATCTTGCCATGGTAAAATTATATACTTATCACACATAAAATAGAGTATCAAATAGTACTATCAAAAAAATTTGTAACGTCTTAAGGAAGACATTGCAAACCACTTAACTAGACGAGTTAATTTAGCCATGACCATCCGCGTCTCTATAGTGGGACGTTTCGTTCGCTCAGTTTTAAAGATATCGACCGAAATTCAAAACTTAAGCTTTTCTCAGTCCTAAACAGTTAAAGTGTTACAACCAGTGAATTATTCCAGTATGTGTACTTGGTGGTTTGGAAAATTTTTACGATTCTTTTTGGAGTTATTTTGCAGCAGAAAAACGTTAAGAAAAGCGAAGATATGATGTTTTTGCGCTGAACCTTATTCCAGATATCGAAAAATTCAAAAGACCTCGAACGAACTTTTGTCTAAAGATGGGTCAGATCGATTATGCGCCGATTTTAAAGAAACCCCCTTCTATAGAAAAATTAAGTTCTAAGGATGAAATGGCCAAATAAATCTAAAAAAAATCACGGATATTCCATGTTGCTGATTGACGAAAAAGCATGAAAGCCAAAGAAGCAATCGGTACACTCCACTATGGAATCCCCAAGACATTTTTTCTAATTCCTGGAACTAGATTCCATTCTCAATTTCCCTCTTAGACCAAAAAAATTAGTGGCGAGTGTTCTGCAAATCTATTCAAAATATTTGTGAATCTTTCGCGGCGACTAATAGATTCTTGATATCATTTAATCCATTAATAAGAAAAAGTCAAATGACTAACACAAATTTTCATTATTTGGACTTGTGTGTTACAATTTTTTACTTACGCTCATAGAACGCATACTCCAATTTTAGAGAAAAGATAGACAGAAGTAAATGCAAATGCAATCATATACATATATACTCCATAAGTTTATTTTAGAAGTAAAAATATGTTATAGATTTAAAGTAAATAAATGGGTTCGAATTCGGCAATGAGCTTTTCATTAACTATGCACCTGTCTTCACTTTTGTGAGTTTTTGTCGTTGATTCTATTACAACTTATAAAGGGTGGTTAAATTTCAAGGCCCGATGTTGAATGTGAACCACACCTAAACGTCAAGTTTTTTCCTGCATTTCTTTTGACATTTCTCAACTTCAGACTAACTCAATTTGAACCATGGAAAGATACACAATCGAGCAACGCGTTAAAGTTATTCAGGCCTATTATGAAAATGGGCGTTCAAATCAAAATTGCATATCGTGCACTTCGCGATTTTCGAAGGAAATCATCTTCAGTGATGAGGCACATTTTCACCTCAGTGGGTTCGTCAATAAGCAGAATTGCCGCATTTTGGTGAATGAGAATCCAATGCATCCACAAAGAGTGACTGTTTGGTGCGGTTTATGGGCTGGCGGCATCATAGGGCCGTACTTCTTCGAAAATGAGGCTGGCCAGGCAATTACTGTGGATGGTGTTCGCTATCGTGAGATGATAACAAACTTTTTGTGGCCTGAATTGAATTGAAGATATGGATGTGGACGATATGGTTTCAACAGGACGGTGCGACTTGCCACACAGCTAACGAAACAATGGCTCTTTTGCGCGAAAAATTTGATGGCCGAATAATCTCCGCGGCGGGGCAATTTAACCCCCCCCCCCAATCATTTGATTTGAATCCGTTGGATTTTAAAAGAAAGGGGGCCCCCACCAAACAACAACAAAACAAAAAAAAAAAAAGGTAAAAATAAATCAGCACAATAACAACCATAAAAATTAAAAATCACCCACACCCAAAAAATATATCAAACGATGGGGGTTTTTTGCCGAGGCCGGGGGGGCCCCTTTTCGAAAATTTTTTTTATTCATAATTTAATAATTACTAAAAAAAAAAAAAAAAAAAAAAAATAAATAATTAATTAAAAAATAAATGTTTTTTTTTTAAAAAAAAAAAGCCCTCGAAAATTTTTAATAATTTTAAAATTTATTGGGGTGGTTAGGTTTATTAATAATAATTTAGATTTTTTAATATAAAAAAAAAATTATTTTTTTATATAACGAAGTTACAACAACGCGACAGCTACAATGAATGTAAATTAACCACGAAGGTATTTTTTTTATATATATAAACATGTTTTCCAGCCACGAAGGCTTATTTGTTATAATTATAATCTTTTTGCATTTAATTAGCCATGAAGGCTCTCAATAAATTAATATATTAATGAATGATCGTGTAAATAGATTTAAATATTTAAATATTAACGAACGAATAGATTAACGGACATTTGTAACGACCGATTGTAACGAACGTTTGAAATAGACGTTACAAATATTTAAATATTAACGGCCTTGTTGAAACGGAAATATTTAAATATTAACTGACGTTTAACGGACTTTGGTGTTGAGAAACGACCATTGACAACACTATCAGCTGTAGCCACGGCTGATTTGGTAGCACAGCTGACGAAGCTCAGCTCAGCAGCGACGCGCAGCTCCGAACGGGTATAAAAGGAGCTGCACAAGGAAGAAAATGTGAATTGTGTTCGAGCAGCGGCTCAGGTAACTTCGACTTAAAAGTCGTCTCGGTAGTTTCGGGTAGTGGTTCGGTAGTGTTTCGTGCGTCTCCCTCGCACGTCCGGTTCGGTATTGTTTTCGTGCGTCTACCTCGCACGTCCGGTTCGCGTAGTGCTTCGTGCGTCCCTCGCACGTCCGTCTCGTAGTGCGCGTAGTGTTTTCGTGCGTCTCTTTGCTTTACGTCTTTCGTAGTGCGGGTAGTGTTTTCGTGCGTCTCTTTCGCACGTCCGATTCGCGATACGCGTAGTGCTTCGTGCGTCTCTTTCGCACGTCCGTTTCGTAGTGCGGGTAGTGTTTTCGTGCGTCTCTTTCGCACGTCCGATTCGCGATACGCGTAGTGCTTCGTGCGTCTCTTTCGCACGTCCGTTTCGTAGTGCGCGTAGTGTTTTCTGTGCGTCTCACTCGCACATCTAGACCGTGGACCGCGTAGTGCTTCGTGCGTCTCTTTCGCACGTCCGTTTCGTAGTGCGCGTAGTGTTTTCTGTGCGTCTCACTCGCACATCTAGACCGTGGACCGCGTAGTGCTTCGTGCGTCTCTTTCGCACGTCCGTTCGTAGTGCGCATAGGTTTTCGGTGCGTCCCGCTCGCACATCTGGTTCTCGGTACGCGGAGTGTTTTATGCGTCCCTTTCGCACGTACGTATCACTAGGTCTCTCGTAATTTTCCGGTACAGGTATTCCGTGTAATACAATCACGTTTTTCGCATAACCTCGTGGCATAACCTCGTTCGCAAAACACACCACGCCGAAACTACCATCATTTATTAATCAAGACTAACAATTATATAACACTAACCTAAATCCACATAAACGTACACCCACATATACTAATACAAACATACACACACGAAATTCAACACCACATTACATCTATTATATTTGGTATCCATAATATTTGGGCGACGCCTAATAATTGAGTATTGAATAAAATATTTTTAAAATAATAAATAATAATAAATTGTGTTTTTCTCTTTAAACTTGGAAGTTTTTATAAATTTCTGTAGCGAATCCTTGGACACGCGACGAGCGAATCCCGGAGCTATTGATACTTCGTTACATTTCGTTTAGAAAAAGTATGGAAAACTTGGATGTGATTATTTTCCAAGAAAAAAGCATTGATTTGTTTTTGCTGTTTTTTGGTACTCAATTTTTAAAAACATTTTAAATTTTTTTAGTATGATGTGTGACAGGTATAAGCTTCGGTCCAACCGAAGTGTACTTTTTCCTTGTTTTCATTTGATTGTATCTCTCAATTAGGAATGTCTATTTGAAAGAAGATTAATTGTTTAATAATTATCTTGTAGGAAGATAGAAATACAAATTTTATAATTAATAAGCTTGTCTTACTTTCTATATTTTAGTTACACGTATTTACTAATTATTTGAACTAATTGACTCACCTATATCTAATTAAAATGGGTTCAGGCTAAACAAAGTCCTTGTAATATGAACTTCAAGAGTTAATAGCATTCCATTAGCATTTTAATGTGAAGCAAACCAAAATTTATTAAGTGCAATGAAAGAGTTAAATTACGGCAACAAGCAGATTGTTGATTATAGAAAGTGGATAAAATTCAAATTGTGACTTGAAATGCTTTTAACTTATTTTGAAGAAAATATTCGTAGTGTCCATAACATTTGCAACAATTCGTTGCTACGGGTTGCAACATTTACTTTATTTGAATTTCAGTTATTTTGATTAAATCAGTTTTTAACTTAGAAAAGGGACCATTCGCCGTAGGTTGTAAATGAATTGTGACCCTATTTTTTTTTATTTTTTTCAAAATTTATTAAATACGGAATAAAAACATCACAAAGTAGCAATTTGAATCATAAATTGTGTTAGGAAATATTTACACAAACATGTTTTCCATTTACGCTTCAAAAGAAAACTTTATTCAAATTTTGATGTGTAACAAAAAAACTTACTGATTTTATTGAATACCCTTCTCATAGAAACAGAAAAAAAAATACCCTATCTTTGGTATGGATTCAAATAAAACACAAAAACACTTATACATGCCTTACAAGAACTTCGAAATAACAGTTTCATTCTGTGGTATCAAACCCAGTTTCTTTCGTTGCTTCTTTTGAGTCGCGCACTTAAGCCAAAATGACCGGAATACGAAAAGAGAGGTACGACAAAGCGATCTTGCAGCTTGACAACGCTCGGTGACTTTTTGCAAAACCGGTCAAGACCTTCTGGGAAACGATGAAATGGTAAGTCCTACACAATCCGCTGTATTCTGCAGACATCGCTGATTCCGATTACCTAATCTTCCGGTTGATTAGACATGGCCAAGCCGAGCAGCAGTTCACTTATTATGAAAACCGCCAAAAATGGGACGATTAATCGATTGCCTCAAACGAGTTTTCCGACATGGTATTAGCAAATTGAACGAAAGATGAGATAAAATAGTAGCTAACGATGGACAATACTTTGAATACTCAATAAATTCGGTCATTAACCATTACCATAACCATAAAGAGCTTGACGTAGTGTCTTTACCGCGGTCGCAAGACAAGCAAAATTTCAAAGCAAAATTGAGGGCGCATAGCACCTTCAAATGTCTACACACAGCACAAAGGCCGGAGTGCAGACATAGCGGGCTTCTTGAGCACGAAAAACGGGTACTGCGATCTTCTATAGGTCTTTTGTACCCAAACTCAGCTGTAGTTAGGTTACGCGAGTAAGGACATTTTCTGCTGCTTTGATGAGACTGAAAATGTTCTTCGTCGAAAAATGTCTGATGTGCTCAGGGGTTATGATGCAGTGATCAAACTGCAGGAATCTAAATCTAGTCAAGGTTGGGCAATTACACAAGATATGTGAGGTTTCGTCATCTTCTAAAAAGAGCCTACATTTCGTTTCGGAGGACAGACCCATTTTACTCAGGTGGAATCATAGAACATTATGACCCGTAAGGTACCATGGGAGTAGTCTTAGTTCAGCACGTCTGAGATGAATATTAGTTGTAGGAATGATTGACAGAGTAAGTTGCTTAGCCTGTCGAGGGCCAGGATATTGTAGACAGTGTTGAGAGATCGAGTCTCTGAAGTGTTTTCAATGAAGAGTGTTGCTGAGGCCAAACTGAGCCTAATAAAAGGTTCAGGGCCGATAATAGGGGTTGACGAACCTATCCTGGCAACTTCCTGAAAACTCAATTCCTTCAATGTCTCTATGACCAGGGACCCAGTACAGGGTAAAAGAAAAGGTCCACGAGTTTAGCGCTCTGACAGCCGCCTGACTCTCCGAAAATATAATAACTGGACAACGCGCCAATACGCCGTGTTGAGTCGGTTCTGCGCTCCAATGCTCGCGAGAACCTCTGACCAGGTGCGAGCTGGAAAGTCAGATTCCTCAAGCATTCTGAGTCGTAAGCGACTCATTGTTAGATGATATGCCATGGTTTCCTGAGAACTTTGAAATCATACTTTGATAAAATCAAGATCAAAGAATGTTTTACTGTCTTTGGAGATTACTGTTTATAAGTTAGTTAAAAAAAAATATAATGAAATTTAAAATTCAAATAGTTTCATATTTATTTAGATATTATATTTGTATTTTGGTTCTTATTCTATCCACTAAAGCGTTACAATATTAGTTCCTACTACTATTATGAATTTAATTTCTACATAAATCTTATCTATAAACTGTATATAAAGAACATTTGTGTGTATATATAAAAGTTAACTTATTATACTTTCGATTCGTAATAACCTTTTGGCGCTATTGGATGAATTCTTATTCGTTTCTGTTGTTTTGCCTTATATGGGTTTCCGATCGGTTTATTCGAAGATGACATGACTTCACGTCGATTTTGTTGCTGCGGATGTGTGTATGGCTCTCTTGGAGGTGGTCGGTTCATTAATGACATATTTTGATCGTATCTTTGTATGTACTGCACTGGTAAGTTTGGCTTATTTGCTTCCGGTTTGTACGAATCCTTCGTCATCATAGCTCGATGTTCTTCCATGGAGAATGGCTTTGTTACAGGTTTTGGCACAACTCGACGTGCCACTTCTTCAAGTTGTTTTACAGTTAGTGCTTTTCGTACTGTTGGTAAGTCGGGCTTAAATAAATCATTGGCTGATACTCTCAATGCCTTTGAAACATGTCCTTCAATTTGCCTTGGTTTTTCTATTATTTCCCGGCGTGTTGCATTCGCTTCAACTGGGAATGGCTTTGTGACAGGTAGTGGAACAGATCGACGTGCCACTTCCTCAAGCTGTTTTGCGGTAAGTGTTTTTGGAACACGCTTTATTGGTGGTGAATCCGGTCCAAACAAATCTTCAAATAACTTTGAAGTCGAATCCTCTGTTTGCTTTGATTTTGGTAAAATTTCCGGGCGTGTTGTATTTTCCTCCTTTTTTCGTGGTGGCATTGGTTGACTTCTACCACTTTCGTTATCCTTTGATCGTGGTGGTGGAGGAGGTATCAATTGTCGTGTTGTTTGCCTGGCTTCTCTCCGATAAGTATTCGATCGCTTTGATAAACGTTCTTTGTTTTGTTCTCCTTGGTAAATATTTGTTTCCGTACTCTTTACTGAATGCATTTCGTTTTTATAAGAAGTTGCCATGAACGCTTTTGCATTGAAAACGCATTTGTCGAAAATACGATGAAATTCTGGATCCATTTTTATAATTTATCAATTTTATAATTAAATTTGACGATAGATGTTACTCAATTGTAATTCTATGAAGAACTGTTTGATATTTTGCAAACTGCGTATCTTTTATATACATCGATTGAATCCTTGAGAAGGTTGTAAATGTTGACAGGTAAACAAATTTTAGATAACACTTGATGACACTTATGCAATTTAATCTTGTTTTTTTACCTGTTACATATATTTCCACGTCAATTTTTTCCGTAGGACCTTACTTAATTAATTGGGGTAATAAAAGATCAACCCAAAAAATCTCAACGTCGTGGAATAGGTGCTATAAATAGTTTTGGTTGCCATTATAAAAAGCGTGTGAACATATGTTGATCTTTTTCTCCAATTACATACCTATGAGATGCCTCTTAAAAGTTTAACTTCTACCTGGGTTGTATAATTTTTGCGGGAAAAATGTTTTAATTAAGTAAGGCCTTACAGGTATAAAAAAAAAATGCATTAAAATTCATAACCCCTTTTTATTGTGTTACTATTAATTTGGATCAAGTGTTCAAAATTTGTTTACCTGTCAATATTTACAACCTTCTCAAGGATTCAATCGATGTATATAAAAGATCCGCAGTTTGCCAAAATATCAAACAGTTCTTCATAGAATTACAATTGAGTAACATCTATCGTCAAATTTAATTATAAAATTGATAAATTATAAAAATGGATCCAGAATTTCATCGTATTTTCGACAAATGCGTTTTCAATGCAAAAGCGTTCATGGCAACTTCTTATAAAAGCGAAATGCATTCAGTAAAGAGTACGGAAACAAATATTTACCAAGGAGAACAAAACAAAGAACGTTTATCAAAGCGATCGAATACTTATCGGAGAGAAGCCAAGCAAACAACACGACAATTGATACCACCTCCACCACCACGATCAAAGGAAAACGAAAGTGGTAGGAGTCAACCAATGCCACCACGAAAAAAGGAGGAAAATACAACACGCCGGAAATGTTACCAAAATCAAACCAAACGGGATTCGACTTCAAAGTTATTTAGATTGTTTGGACCGGATTCACCACCAATAAAGCGTGTTCCAAAAACACTTACCGCAAAACAGCTTGAGGAAGTGGCACGTCGATCTGTTCCACTACCTGTCACAAAGCCATTCCCAGTTGAAGCGAATGCAACACGCCGGGAAATAATAGAAAAACCAAGGCAAATTGAAGGACAAGTTTCAAAGGCATTGAGAGTATCAGCCAATGATTTATTTAAGCCCGACTTACCAACAGTACGAAAAGCATTAACTGTAAAACAACTTGAAGAAGTGGCACGTCGAGTTGTGCCAAAACCTGTAACAAAGCCATTCTCCATGGAAGAACATCGAGCTATGATGACGAAGGATTCGTACAAACCGGAAGCAAATAAGCCAAACTTACCAGTGCAGTACATACAAAGATACGATCAAAATATGTCATTAATGAACCGACCACCTCCAAGAGAGCCATACACACATCCGCAGCAACAAAATCGACGTGAAGTCATGTCATCTTCGAATAAACCGATCGGAAACCCATATAAGGCAAAACAACAGAAACGAATAAGAATTCATCCAATAGCGCCAAAAGGTTATTACGAATCGAAAGTATAATAAGTTAACTTTTATATATACACACAAATGTTCTTTATATACAGTTTATAGATAAGATTTATGTAGAAATTAAATTCATATATGTAGTAGGAAATAATATTGTAACACTTTAGTGGATAGAATAAGAACCAAAATACAAATATAATATCTAAATAAATATGAAACTATTTGAATTTTAATTTTCATTATTTTTTTTTTTAATTAACTTATAAACAGTAATCTCCAATGACAGTAAAACATTCATTGATCTTGATTTTATCAAAGTATGATTTCAAAGATCTAAGGAAACCGTGGCATATCATCTAACAATGAGTCGCTTACGGAGCTATTTGGCACAAAAATTACTAACAGGAAAAAAGATCGTGAAAATATACGAAATGGGTTTCGTCTTACTAAGAAATAAATACCGATCAAACAATATACAATTCAAGGCAGTTCTAAGCCCTCCAATTCACGCGATTTTTTAAAATATCCGGCAATAGCCATTAGATGATGATCACGCGTCTTTTATTGTTCTTTATTTCTATCGATGTTTTCGGTGCTTTAAGGTGTTATCTAGTTAATACAATGAAAATAATAAACAATTTTTATAATTATATTCAATAAAACTTCAAATATATCAATATAAAACGATGTTTTGCTAGTGTTCTTATTATTTTATCCATTTGTGTATATATCAGCTCGATGAGACGAATCGATCTAGCCATGTCCGTCTGTCTTTCCGTTTATCTGAATATTTCTATGCATTTTATTCGATCATTATAAAAATATATTAAGCTGAAATTTGGAGCTAAAGCTTTTCTCAACAACGACTAAGTTAAATTCGAAAAGAAACTTACAACCCATTTTCGTTTTTTTGTATAAAAATAGTTAATATTGGATAAAAACACTGATATTGCCATCCTTTGAATTCAATATGATAAGGATCGAACCACTATAAAATATATCCCCATTAAAACACACTTCTCATTTTCTGACAATTAAAAAACAAAAAATAGCTTTAAATTTGATATCAATATTGTGTCTTAATATGTGTTGTATCATACCATTGATCCCCATCCATTTCATCTTAATATTTTATAGAAGCCACTTATGATCACACATAGACTCTTTAAAGATTCGTGTGACGGGTATTTAAGCTTCGGTTCTATCGAAGTTTACGTTTTTCCTTGTTTTTTGTTTAAAAAGCCTCTTTGCCTCTTTCCATTTCTCTCTCTACCACTCAACAACTGCTCTCTAAGCAGGTGAGAGATATTTGTTACAAAGACATCAACGGTCCGTGGGTACGACTCGATAGTGGAAAGTCTATTTTCTTGATTTACTTCGATTACCACCCGGTTTGTTTGGGATCGAATGTCTGGGATACGACTGTGACAAGTTGCTTTGTAAATGTCGAGGTTCTAGAATCTGGTGTTACCTATCACCATTATACTGGCCGCGGCAAAGTCAATTAGTCTATTTCCTTGTCGTGGTGTCATGTAGAACAAATTTTCCGATGGTTGGGCGAATGTCATCTTTTCTGGCAATTTGCCTTCATAGAATTCTTATATATTCATATCGACTTTAGCCAATGTCTGGTCTGATGTTCAAGAATTTAGCCTTGATACGTATCGAGGCGCTCGTCTATAGATAAAAATTCCAAATGCGTATTTTCAACCCGTGGCCCCCCCAAATCATTTTCGAGGGTCGTTCCTACAAGCAATAATTGAACTGTAATTCAACGGGTGGATTTTTACAATTTCTGTCTGCCAGATGGAGTACTCGTGTTTCTCCTATAAGCCGGGTGTACATTGGTTTGTGCGTTGGTTATAAGCGGTTTTTCGATTGAAGACACTACTTCTCTAAATTCACCAGGAGGGATCTCTTAAACGTATTTTGTGTCAAGCTGAATCCATTTAAAGATTTAATATTATCGGAAAAGGAAAAAATACACAAATCTAGAAAATGAATAAAAAATATTGTATAGTAGAGATTGTTTAATCGAAAATCAATTGAATCAATATGATTCGAAGATAATCGAGTTGTGGTTTTAATTTTCGGAATACAAGTTAATTGCCTGAACTAAATATTCATAGTTTTTTTCATTTAACATGACAACAACTTCTCTACTTATATTGGCTGTGTGCACTTTGAATATTTCAATCTCCTTGCAAAATGCCTGCCAGAAGTTTTCATTGTCGCTTAGTATAAAGTACTTCTGCAAAGATTGGTAAATTTCTAAAGAAAGTCTATCCAATCTCTCAGCATTTTCCATGTACTCAAGTTTCATTCCATTATTCATATAGAGCGCCACATTGCGTATAACATCTACACACTTGGGATTACGCAACAAAATTAACTTATTCAATTGTAGCTTTTTGAAATCTTTGAGTAGTTGTAAGCAGTTATTCATGTTGGAAACTGGTGGTCTCATAGCAATACGCAACTGATCTGCAATCCAAACAAATTCACGTTCCGTTTCCAGTGATTTTTGTAAATTAAGTAAATCTTGTACGAAACGATTACTTTCGTCGTTTGAAATCTTGAATTCCTTCGGATAAAAGTAGATACGATCAGAAATAGTGTCGACATCAATACGTCCAGTCTCCAGTTTTACTTTTAGTTCAAACGCTTCTCTTAGAGATTTTTGTTTCCATTCACTCTCGTCCTCGGTAGTATTAAATGTCTTTGGCTTTTGGTAATCAAGATCAATTCCATATACCTGGCATGGTAAATATACCAATAAAATGTTGACCTTAGTGTCTAAAAAAAACAACAAATCAAGTTTATATTATTCAAAAAGTTTCTATAAAACTTCTTACCCGACGAAGGAAATTGCAATTGTTTAATTTTCATTGTCGTTTCATGGGCTTCCAGATAAATATTTTTTGAATTTATTGCACCTGGTGAACTAGTGGTACCAACACTATCATCGTCATCGTTTATTGCTGCATCTTCAGAGCTATCTTCTGAAATATTGTCTGCCGCGGCATCCTCATCCGATGTATGAACTATTGATGAGGAATGATTGCTTTTTGGCAAATCGATCGGCGCCGAATCATTACCTGCAACAGCGCTTTCGATTTGCTTAATGGCTTCAGAAAACTTTAAACGCTTCATGGTTCTTGCAGTTGCGAATCTTTCCTTGTTTTCAGCATACTTGTAAATATCTTTGACGTTTATGTATGCCGTATTTGCGTAGCCATAGAAAAAAACTTGATATTTCTTTTTAGCCATCGAATATGTCTCAATTTTAGCTGGCCACGGTGGATAGCCCCTTAATTTAGCAAAAACAAAATCGCCAACATTAAACATGTTTTGATCGATTTTCTTAAGACATAACTTCGCAAGTAAAAAAGTCAAAGATTATAAGGAGAATTATAATTTTTAATATTTAATCCTATAATTTCCAGTAAAAAAAACCCATTTGACGTTTGTCAAAGGTATTCAGTGTTATTGACTGTACTGGCAAAATCAGGGCTACAATAAAAGAATTAATGTCACAAACAGAGATTTATAAACTGTCGAGGGTTTTATAAAAATTAAATTTGACAAATAATTTGTAAATCTTTTCAATGTCCGCTTTAAGTTGTATGAAGAAGCCATCCAAATGAGAATTTTTAGAAGAGATTAAAAAAAAAAAACCAAAAAACTGGAAAAAAATTTCATTTCGGTAGATCTGAAATTTTGATACCTGGCTTGTAGCGCTCTAAAAGAGTAGTAGCATAAGTATATATATTCGTAAACAGTATGACGAGACCATGATGGGACCCCTGCAAAGGAACCAGTCTATTAGGCACCTACAGTTAAAAAGCTGAAAAATAACAAAGCGCCTGGTGCACATTAACTACCCGCTCAGTTATAATAGACCGGCGGAGAAGAGAGTTGATTAGTAGAAGAAGCCAACTCTTATGCAAAGTATGGGTTAATAACTCAGCGAATAAGATGGGAAGAGAATTTTCGTGCTGAACACGAATCTGGGCTCAAAAATTTCCATCACGTCAGGTTTTCGAGAAAAAAGGCGGTTGAAGACCCTAAAAATACCGTTTTTGACCATTTTTAAAAAATTTTCAAGTAGAACCCTGACGTGCTACGATCTCCGTTATTGTCTGTAATTAAAAGTTTAACTTTGCTCTTTAAAATGAGCTCTATCCCAAATTATTCGCATGCACCCTTAGAGAAGGGGGTCCACTTATGTTTAGAGGGGTTGGAAAAAATGAACATAGTAACTAATCTACATCCAAAGTTGAGAAATACTAGAAGAAGCAGTGTTCCTAGGGGTATTCAATTTCGTTGATTACAAAGCTGTAGTCAGATTTCAAAAATTCAAAATGGCGGTTCCAATATGAAAATATTAAAAACTGATCAGATTTACTTGAAACTCCAAGTCCTGAAGAAAACTTAACAGAATAAAAGCCGACAGACGCCACCTATTTGTCGACTACAAAGCCGCTTTTGACACGCCAATTAGATCAAAGATTTACGACGCGCTGACTGAATCGGGTATCCCTGCAACGATCTTTCGCCTTTGTATGATAAAAAATTTCTAAATATTTGTCAGTTTAGGTAAAAATATATCCGACCTCTTAGATACCAAGAGACGCTAGACTATTTGAAAACATATTATATGTATATATTATATAAATATATTTTTAGTATATGGTACATGTATGTTATATCTCACGCCTTATACGTTATCAACTAAAATGCTTAGTATGTATGTGCAGCAAAGAAAAAAAATATGAAAATGTGTGTATTCAATATGAATTAAATTAATATTAGTGAATAAATTCACAATTTATACTATTATTATTAACTTTTTAAATTTTATTAATTCGTTGGCTTAGTTTACTGTATGTATTGTATTTTTTAGTGCAACGCAATTTAGCTTTAATTATTCTGTGAATTTTAAGATTCAGTTTACAATTTCCAGACATGAAAGTGGTTAAGCGGTTTACCCGAACCGCTCAGTCTAGGATATACACATTGATACTTTCATTGTAGCGCGAGTGCAGCCAAGAACATATACATATGTAAGTGCATCACAGAGCTCTTATTGTTCAATCTCACTGTTTGGTTGTTCGTATCTGTGATCCAATTTTGACGCTTTATTTAACATACTTAGAATTATCCGATTTAAGACAAATATGCACCGTTTTGTTCGCAAACTTGTTGCCATTTAGAAGGCATTATCATTATGCCCCCCTTATAAAACCCCCCTCCATATTTGCAATAAACTGGCCAAACATATAAGTATATACATATACATATATACGGATATAAAAAAAATTCACTTATAGGTGAACTGTCCAATGCGTGCCTCCTAGAACTTCGCATTTTCCTTAACTGCACAGGCTGGTTATGAAGAGTCATTTCTAGCTCTGGGCATAAGGTCGCTTCTACGAGATTAGGTGACATCAAAACGGCGCTTCATGTGCTACTTGCTTGGGACTGTCCCAAAGTCACTTCTATCTATCTGTCTTTCTATCTTGACAGCATTTGTTTTTTCATTTTTCGAAATTACATAAGGATTTTCGAACATTTCATGTTTTAGCTAATGTCGTAGTGCATTTATTTTTTCGGATAATATTTCATAAGAGAAATGGAACCATTTCCAGGACAAATTGTTTCATTTTATACGGAAATTAGTTCGGATCGTTGTAAATGTTTTTCATATTAACATAGTAACAGACGATTTCGGATAGATATCTGTCATTAAATTTTTATTTTTTAAAACAACTTTTGAATAACTATGTCTAAATTTGTCTTAACTAACCAGCACATACGTGAAGTATTACTTTTTTGCTTTAATGCAAAGCATAGTGCAGCAAAAGCGCATGAAATGATTGTGAACGTATATGGCGCAAATGCGCCAAATTATGAAACATGTCAAGAATGGTTTCAACATTTTGAAAATTGTGATTTCAAACGTTATGGAAGGCAAAAAAAATTTGAAGACGCAGAATTGGAGGCATTAGTAGATGCGAATCCGAATCAAACGCAAGCGACGCTTGCTGCAATTTTGGGCGTAACGCAACCAACAATTTCTAAACGATTAAAATCGATAGGTATGATTAAAAAGCAATGATAAGAAAACAATATAAAAGTCGGAAATATAAATATTTGTCACCACTTTGACAGAGATTTGAAACTTACCTAAATAGATTTGTGTGTAACATCTTGTAATCTCTTTTGATTGGATTGAAGATATGTGTGACACAACTGGTAAAAACATTTTCTACTCTAAAATAACTTAAGCTATTCAGAAGGTCTTGTAATCCTTGCAACTTTGCACAAGCTTCAACAGTTTCCATTGAAAGATTTTACTCAACTTTAATATTTATTTATTTTACAAAACATAAACACAAACACAAACTTTTTAAGAACTCCTTAAACTACGATGTGCAGCTATAGTCTCCAAACGATTGATAAGATCATCTAAATAAAGTCGTTGACGTCTCAATTGTAAAAGTAGTTCATCGGCAATTTGTGTAGCTGCGTTTGCATCATGAACAGCAGCAACATTTGCATTGCTTACAGTAGCAGCGTCAATGTCGTTTGACCAACGATTCAACGGCCAATTATTTGGGCCACCACTTGGACGTATAAATGACATTATGCGTCCCAAGAACGTAGTACGCTGTTGTTTAGGATACTCAGCAGCAGCAGCAGCTGCAGCATGACTCGAACTCCATTGGTGCTGCGGCGCATGTTCAGATTCTTCTGTGTTTTCTGTGTTTTGACGTTTAAAAAGTTCGTCCATCGTGATTGCTGTTGCGATGACAACGATGACGATGACGCTTTTTGATTCAGTTTTTTATTTGTTGTGGTTATCGATTTACTACTGCTGCTACTGCTACTGCTGCTGCTCTGCATTCCATGATTATCGAAAGGTAATTCCAATAATTCAATTTGTGTTTTAAGTGCATCCAATTTACGTTGTAATTTATCGAAATCTTCATCCAAATCGATAAATGGCACAGAATAAATTTAATTAATTAATTAAATTAATATTACTACGCTCCGTTGTGGTTGATTCGGAAACACGTAAAATTTGTCGCTGTAAATGAAATTGTTGTCGCGCAATTTCATCGAATTCTTTAGCATTATAAGCCGCAGCAGCATTAAAATGAATTATATGATTCGGATCAGTTTCTATTTGTAGCTGAGGTCGTGCTTGACAATCAAAGATTGTCAACAACAAAATCAAAATGCATAAGAAAAGTTGTTGTTTACGTTTCAAAATCATTTCGAATACTGATCGAGTTGCGCTTGCGTTTGTTGTAGGTTTTGTTTTTTTAACATATCACTTTCTTCTTGTCACATCAGTGGCGTAGCGTAGATTTTTGGCGTCTGGGTCATCTTAAAATGCAAAAAAAAAAAAAACGTCTAACTGAAAAATTTCTACGAAAACTAATGCTTTGAGTTATTACGAAAACAAATCCATTCCCATAACTAGAAATCGTAGAAGAACACTAATTCTTCAGAACAAACCTCGAAATACAGTAACAAAACTTTTAACCATGTTCCAAGTTCAACCTGTTTCTTCTCTTCATTTTGTGTTTTTAATTTAATTAAAATTAATTAGATTACTTAATTTAAGTTAATTCATAATGAAACGTATAAAAACTACAAAAATCTGAATGTAAACATTTTATGTAAGCTTTTGTTCAATAAATACTGAAAACTAGTAGGAATTTTTAATTCCAGAAGATTAAAGAATCGCTGAAAATATAAAAAACGGACAAAATCCCTTTGTGTCGTTTTTAAATCTCTTCTAAAAATCAATGACATAATGAATATAATTCACAATTAGTTTAAACTACATTAAAAAAAAAAAAAAGAAAAACGATGTATAAAAAGAAGTGTACATTTTGATTGTCATTCCATAACTCAAGAACGGCTCGACCGATTGCCATAAAATTGCAGGAGATGGTGCAGGGAGGAGTGATGATGGTTAGTTAATTTTGAAATCCAAAATCGGTTCAGCCTTTCTCGAGTTATGATTTTTAATAAAATATACTTTATATGCAGTTTACAGGATCTATCATGTCTCCTTCTGCTTTTTACATACATTTGCACAAACTTAATGTAATGTATTGAAACTGGGTATTAAGGAGCGGAAAAAGTATGGTTTATTGGAAAAGAGAACGCTGGAAATTGTAGTTTGGTGTCACAAAACTATTTGAAACGAACTATTTGCGACACTCGTGCAACGCCGGTTATTTCGACTAGTACTGTTTATATTTTATTTATTTTTAAAACGATGTTTCAACTTTTTGTGAATTATATTCATTATTTCATTAAATTTTAGTAGAGATTCAAAACCAACCAAAAGAGATCATAAAGAGAAAATCAGCTCTTTAAGATCACAGTATAGCACCATGTGATATTGACGATCCTACTAAAAACGCATGCTGAACATGGAAATATTTCAAATGACAGAAGTTCAAGAACACATCAACGCATGCATTCTATGAGCTGTTTTATATACCAACGCTGTTTTTTATACCCGGTACACATAGTGTAAACGGGTATATTCAGATGCATTGCTCAGTTTTAAAGAAATTGTTTTGAAACTCGAAACCTAAACTTTTCTCGGTCCTAGGTAGTTTGTATGTTTTATGCAGAATACCACGCCCGTTCCGAGGTATAGCCCCCATACAATTTTACCGCCCATTTTCAAATTTTTGTATAAAAATTGGTATTATTTATGAATGTATTCACTTGAAACTGGGTCAAAACACATCTAATATCATCCTTAGGACAGACCACCATTATGATACGGCCATTATAACCTATAGCCCTACATATATAAACTAACCTTTCATTTTTTGATATTTTCAAGAAAATTATTGTTATAGCTGTATTTTCAGCTTAAAATTTAAAACCAATATTGTGTATAAACTTGAATTATATCAAATCATTGATGCCCCACCCAACCCATCTCGAAGTTCTATCTAAGAATGGATTGGATTTAAAATATTGTAGAGGTCAATTAAAAATTTTAGAATAAAAAATAAAAAAATGTTTTAAAAAAAGATGAAAAAAAATGTTCCAAAGTTATGTTTTGTATCACCCGAAATCTTGGTACCCGTGCGAATGTGGCGCTTGCCCCCTCGCTGCGCCTCTGTGTCACATCATCTGCGATTTGATTTTGATTTTTTTTTACCTGCTGAGCTGCATTAATTTTCCTGTCATAAATTAAGCAAGAAAGCCAGTTTTATTTGAAAAATTTTTCAAAAAAAAAAAAAAAAAAAAAAAAAAAAAAAGAAAAACTTGTGTAAATATCTTATTTTTTTTTAAATATAGAAATAGCAAAAAAAAACAGCAGCATCAGCGACAGCATGGATTCAGCCGCAACAACCGCAATTACGGAAGAGTACACTGATCCGGTGTCAGTTTGTAATGTACGCGATATTGACGATAATGATATGAAGCAGGTAGATTTCGATGAAGATACACGCGTTCTATTGGTCAAGCAAGATGGTCTATTGCGCGCTATTGGCGCCAAGTGTACGCATTACGGTGCACCGCTGCATACGGGTACATTGGGTGCGGGACGTGTACGTTGTCCATGGCACGGTGCGTGCTTCAATATCGATACCGGCGACATTGAAGATTTTCCTGGTTTGGATTCATTGCCATGCTATAATGTACAGATTGCGGATGATGGTAATGTCTTGATACGTGCCAAACGCTCCGATTTGGAAAAGACTAAACGAATTAAGAATATGGTTAAACGTAATCCAAAAGATGAGCGTACATTCATTGTTGTCGGTGGTGGTCCATCGGGTGCCGTTTGTGTTGAGACACTGCGTCAGCAAGGCTACGCCGGACGTCTGGTGTTTGTATGCCGTGAGCCAAATCTACCATACGATCGTGTTAAGATATCGAAAACGATGGATATTGATGTGAATAAAATACAATTCCGTGATGCTGCTTTCTATGCAAACTACGATATTGAAGTGTTGCTGGGCGTTGAGGCTACTGCGCTGAATACCGAAGAGAAGACGCTGCTATGCTCAAATGGATATGCCACTAAATATGATAAAATTTTTATTGCAACTGGCTGTTCTGCTTTTAAGCCACCGATACCAGGTGCAAACCTAAAGAATGTCATGGTAGTGCGTGAGCATGCAGATGGTGCTGCTATCACGGCTATGCTAAAGCCAGAGACACGTGTAGTGTGCTTGGGCGCAAGCTTTATAGCATTGGAAGCTGCAGCTTATCTGGTTAAGAAAGTGGCTAGCGTAAGTACATACACGTAGCTGTGGCAGAGTTATTGTAAATGATTTTAACGTTTTTTTTTTTTTTTCCCCTATTCCAGGTACACGTTGTCGGTCGCGAAGATCTTCCGCTTAAACCAGTGCTAGGTGATAAAATTGGCGAACGTATATTGCGTCTCTTTGAGGAGAATAATGTTAAGATGATTTTGAATAGCGGCATCAATCAAATCGATGGTGATGCTGACGGCAATGTGACTGCTGTGCACTTGAGTGATGGCGAAACAGTGCTGCCGTGTGATTTACTTATTATGGGCACTGGTTCGGTTTTCAATACAGGCTTTCTCGCAAAATCCGGTGTACTTGTCAATGCAAATGGCTCAGTTGATGTCACCGATTTCCTACAATCTAACGTACCAGATGTATACGTTGGTGGTGATATTGCCAATGCGCATATCTATTCGTTGGGCAACGAACGTGTCACTATTGGGCATTATCAATTGGCACAGTATCATGGACGCATTGCTGCATTGAATATGAGCGGCAGTGCTAAGAAGCTTCAGGCAGTGCCATTCTTCTTTACGATGCTTTTCAATAAGGGCATACGTTATTCGGGTCATGGCAAATACTCGGAAGTTGTCTTCGATGGCGATCTGGAAAGTCTTAAATTTGTTGCATACTATATTAATGAACATGATAGCGTTGTTGCGGTCGCTTCGTGCGGTCGTGATCCAGTTGTAGCACAATATGCTGAATTGGTATCGCAGGGACAGTGTCTGATGCGTTCACATATTTCAAATCCAGATAATCGACAGGCATGGACTGCCATGATTAAAAAGTCATGTCAAAACTAGTACTAGTATTAGCGTTCTTCATACTCAAAGAAAGAAAGAATTAAAATGTTATTTTGTATTGTTGTTGTACTATATATAATATATGTATATGTATAATGTATATTATACATTGCTCCAATACCAAAGCGTTGAAGAAAATATGCTGTCGGTGCTTGCTGATGGCATCGATATAAACGGCAGAAGATGTACCTGAAGTCAACGAGGTCTAGCGATGAGTGAGAGTAAGACGAAGTACTTGGTATCCACCAGCTCCGACAAAAGGAGTTTATGAGAGAAACGGGGAGGACTACAGCGGCTTGAACGCGTCCGTGATTCAATAACTTTTTTGAATGCCGTTGCTAATGAGTTTGAGATTCATTGTTGATGACAATTTTGATGTCATGTTTGGACAGCACTCAATGAGGTGTTCTAAGAGCTCATATAATTCGTCTCTCTACATTTTCTCTGTAACATTTGTCGGGATTTAGAGATTTAAAATTTGGAGCATTTGAAAGGTCGTTAAAAAATATTTTTGTTCTGTTTCGGTGTTTATCGAAATTCGAATCCGGGACTCAATTGATGACCCAAAACCGCGTTTCCAACTTTTTAAAACTTTCGTTATTACTCGATAATGGAAAAAATCAGACACTTCATATTAGGCGCATTTAATGGTTTGAAAATGGTCTGCGCCAGTCCCAAGTTGACGCAAATTCGGACGTGTCAGCTTTTGTAGGACTTTATAGTGCTGATCACGATAGGTAAGTTAGCTGATTAATTTTTGGTTGATCTTCAGTACCGCTGGGACGGATTAAAGGAGGCGTCTGTTTGTTTGCCGTTGCAACATTCATTCGCTCAACTTCAAAGGTATTACAGTTAAACAGTGATTATGTTAAGAGATAACGTCCGCATGATTACTTTATTATAATAGATTATACGGATGAAATCCTTTCAGAATCTGGTGAACATTATCTTTTAAAGAGTTAAATCTTGTCGAACTGTGTATTTAATTAATATTTAAACTAAAGGGTTTTAAACTATTTCAACTTTGTTCCAGTGTAATATGTAAATAAATTAAATCCTGCCAAGTTACCTCAGTTCACATTTCTTTTGAAATTACGCGTCGCTAATGATGTCAAATTAATTTAACATTATTTTCATGTAAATGTGTATGCAGCGTATGGCTTCTTAAAATAAGTGAAAAGTAAATATTATCAAGAATAAATATTCCAAACATTTTACTTAAATTTCCATAAATATAAACAAAGCAAAACAGTTAAAGCGGAGTAATGGAACGGGGAAAATGCAGCCACATAAGCAGGGAAGTCATTTCCTCGGTTTCTTGGGTGATGTAATTTTAGAACTTGCCTAACCCCCTCCAAGAATTTAACGCTTCACTCATTTATTATACCCGTTACACATAGTGTAAACGGGTATATTCAGTTTGTCTGAAAGTTTGTAACGCATTGAAGGGGAAGTCCGTCTGTCTGTCTGTATATGTCAAGATACAAACGCAACGATTACCATGTTGGGAGGAAATCGGCGAAGGATACTAAGGAAAGTTGAATAAATATTATGGGCTAATGCTCGTCAGATTACACCGTGGAGGATTATTTTGCAGACTTTCTAGAAAATTACTTTTCGGACGGGATCAAGAAGTTAGAAAATCGTTGAAATAAGTATATCGAGCTAACTGGGGACTTAATTGAATAAAACAAAAAAACACTTACAGTTACTTTTCATCCCACCTAGTAAACGACGAATGGCTTTTATAGCCGTTACACATATTACTAACGTATTTTTGAAATTTTTTTGATAAATATTGGGTTGTTCAATAAGTCATGTCGTATCTGGCCATAGTTGAGCAGCTCATAGTGGATGATTCCCTTCCAATCCCACCACACACACAGCAAAACCTTCCTCGCCGTCAATCCGGGCTTGGCGATGGTTTGGGTCGGCTCACCGCTCTTAAACCACGATTTTTTTCACTGGACGTTATCGTAAGTGATAAACTTTTCATCTCCAGTCACCATCCGCTTTAAAAATGGGTCGAGTTCGTTCCGTTTCAGCAGCGTATCACAAGCGTTTATGCGATCCAAAAGATTTTTATACCCGTTACACAAAGTGTAAACGGGTATATTCAGTTTGTCCGAAAGTTTGCAACGCATTGAAGGAGACATCGGAGACCCCATAAAGTATATATATTATTGATCAGCTCGACGAGACGAATCGATTTAGCCATATCGTCGTCTGTCTGTCCGTCTGTCTGTCCGTCTGTCTGTCTGTTGCGATGGCTGTTACTCGGAAAGTTTTAATGATATTGACCTGAAATTCGAAACTTAAGCTTTTAGTGCTCCTAGTTAGTTTGTATGCCAGAACCAAGGTGCCACGCCCATTTTTAGATATAGCCCCCATACAAGCTTACCACTTTTTTCAACTTTTTGTATGAAAATAGTTATTATTTATGAATGCTTTTACTACAATATAGGGTAAAAACACTTCTAATGGCATCCAATATCAAAAGAATGTTGCCACGCCCATTTTTAGATATAGCCCCCATACAAACTTAACGCTTTTTTCGATTTTTTGTATGAAAATACGTATTTTTTATGAATATATTTGATCCAAATAGGGTAAGTACACTTTTTATGTCATCCAATGTTAAATCTAAGGCGCCAAGCCCATTTTTATGTATAGCCTCCATACAAACTTACCGCCCATTTTCGAGTTTTTATATCAAAACATTTACTTTTTCTGAATGAATTCAATTAAATTTGGTAAAATCAATTCCAATGTCCACCTAAGTGAACACTTTCTATATGGTAAGGATCGGGCAAATATAACATAAAGCCTCCATACAAATTTGACCAAATTCATCGTGAAATTTAATCTAAGCACCTGGTGAACATATAAACTATTAAAAGTGTTGTGTAACGGGTATTTCAGCTTCGGTTCCACCGAAGTTAACGTTTTTCTTGTTTTGCGTTAATTCGTGTGGCACCCAAACATCTAGTTTTTTTTAAATCCAATCTTCTGCAAATGGTTCCAAATGGTTGTATGTCTTATACCCAGTTCCTGGCCAATCGAACAAGTGCTAACATGCCGGTCCACTTGGATGATTTCGACTATTTTATCGGTTTCTACGAGGACTGGCCTACCAGTACGGGGTACATCTTTAACCCCCCCGAAATCGATTGAACCAACGCTGGCTGTGCGAATCGTTACAGCATCGGTCCCATAAACTTCACAAATTTTTTCGCCTTGTCTCTCAGGTAGTAAAAACGTAAAATATGGCGAACTTCTTGCTTGGTGGACTCCATCTTTGGTGCTTTATAACTTAAGACTGAAACATATGATCACAATATGGTCTGGGTGTCCTTGTAGCTCTGGGTGTCCTCTTCAAAACGCCGTACAGGATGATGCGATTAGTACAACCTAAGATATGTTAAAGAGTCGCCATCTATTGAAAAAATACGACATTACTTATTGAACAGCCCAATAATATTCTATTGACAATGTTATCCTTAGCACCCAAGAAGGAAGCGTAAAATGCAAAAATAATCAATTGAAGTGATTTTTGTTTACACATCGAACGATACAATAAGTCACGTAATAATTTCCAATAAAAAAAAAAAATGACATGTGAAGGCTAAAATCGGTAAGCAAAATGAATAAACCAAAAGTTTCTACAACTTTTCAACTATTTTTTTTTTTTTTTTGTAAAAATTTTCAAAGAATGTCAAAGTAGAAAATTTTCAACTTTTAATTTTATGCTTGTTTATTTTATTACGGAACAACTACTTCCACGAAATTATTTACAGGTAATAAGCTGTCTCTATCAATCGAATGACATATTTTTAAATAACAAAAACTTTCATACTCTTCCCGTATGCATGAAAAATGTCCCGAAGAAGCCTAAATTGAGAGGCTTTAGATATATTCTCATGAATGAATAAAATTAAAACTTTAACTTTTACATGTGATTCTTAAAAAGGGTTGTGTAACTGTGAGGTATACTAAATATTAAAAATAATTTTAACAGTTTTGAAGGTTTTTTTTTTTAGTTTTGGTCCAATAACACTTTGCTGTATAAATATATCGTTTAGAAATTTGATTGTCCTTAAATTAAATTAAAAATAGAGATTTTCAATATGTATAGAATATAAAAATTCTTTCCTATACAAATTCTTAAACACTTTATACATAAAGAATAATGTGACCAATTTCATTTTTAAGAACTCTCTTATTACCAAAAAAAAAAATTATTAAAAAACAAATAATAAAAAGGCGATTGATTCAGGGCTTTTTGGACCCTGCTCTTGAATCGGAAGGTTCAATCTTTAATTCAAGCACAATTCGGGATTTGGATTTTTTGGGTTTTGAAAAAGATTTAATTCAAAATCTCAACGTTTTTAAGACCAGATTCGTGATCAGCGATGAAAAATCTATAAGATTAGCCTTGAGATGAGACTGATGCTTGAATAAAAAAGGTAATTTTTTGTCAACCTGTTTTGATGTAAAGTATGCTTGAGTACATTGGCAAGTTTGTGCGAAGCTGGGACCTCTTTTACGGGTTTATACAGTTTATACATAAAACGAAAGAAGTGACCGCTTCCATTTTTAAGAACCCGCTTACCGAATAACAAAAAAACTCTTCTATTACCGAAAAAATAAAAAAAAACAAATAAAAATAAAAATAAAAAGTTGGCGTAAGCATAAGCATAAATCAAGATTGTGATTTTTAGGGTTCCTAAACCAGGGCTGCAAATCGTTTGTAACGCATGAAAGGAGACACCATAGACCCCATTACGTATATATATTTTTAATCAGCCATTTCCGTCTGTCTGTATGTCTGTAGTTACACGTTTCATTCGCTCACTTTTTTAAGACATTGATATGAAATTCGAAACTTAAGATTTTCGCAGAGGCAGTTAAAGGGTTATAATCAAAGTGATTTTTTTTTATTCAAAACTGGAAGGGGAGTCGAACTAGCTCTGTCTGTCCGTCCGTCCGTCCGTCCGTCAGGCTGTCTGCCGTATGAAAACGATTATTTCGGAGACTATAAGAGGTAGAGCTTTCAAAGTTGAAACTTAGACTCTCCTAGGCCGTCAAGTGTGCACTTACAAAAAGGTTTTTCTCTAGACCCATTTTAAGGAGTACCCCCCATACAAATCTACCCTAAAATTTTTGGGTTTTTGCATCAAAGCGTCATTGTTTTATCCCAATATGGGTAGGACCAACAAAATTTTAGGTATAGCCCCCATACAAATCTACCCCAAAATTTTTGGGTTTTGCATAAAAACGTCATTGTTTTTTATTCTATTAAGTTCAAATTTAGTACAAATTATGTCTATGGTAGTCCCAATAAAATTGACCAATATGAGTAGGCCCAAAACAATTTTAGGTATAACCCCATCCATAGATATACCCGATTTTTTAAGTTTTTCTATGAAAATCCAATTCAATGAGGTATGGTAGTAAAATAGAATCTAACTTAAAGTACATATAGATTGGGTTCAGGGTATCTTGCAGTCGAGCATACTCGACTTCAGTGTTTTTTCTTGTTTTATATTAAATTTCTCGACAATTTTATAAAATAAACTTTTACCTAAACATGTTTTTATTTGAATGTGCGCAAGTTTGAGTTTCAATGTTTTTTATTTGTTTCTCAATGCTTTTACGCATTTGTTTACGTTATTTCATTCATAAAAATATGTTCGAAAAAAACCGAAGAAGCTTCGAAATCATTAAAAGGACGTCATCGGCAAACGCAATTAGTCTGTTGTCGACATTCGAAGTGTTAAGTAATGGCAGCGGATTTTTGGATCAAATCGAAACAAATCGGTTTACGAAAGGCTTCATATACGTCGTATATAGTAGAATACAAACGTCTCATGACAAATTTCGTTTTGTGTAATAAATCAGGGAAACAATTAAATCATGTCTGTGTAAAATTAAGATGCTTAAAAGACGTTAATCCGTAATATTTTTTTTTCGAATTTAAAGCCTTTAAAAAATTTAATCAAATAATAATGAAATAGGCTATATTGAAAAATTGTGTAACAGTTTAAAATAAATAATATTTACCGAATTGGTTAAATTTAAAACAAATTTTAATTCAACGAATTTTAATTTATTTATAAGTGTTAGTTTTTCTCACACCACGCTCGAAACATCAATCTTTCTCTGCTCTATTTTTTAGCTAGTAATATCATTAATATATTTTGGCAATATAAAAAGTAGATTTATATATTTTTGGCTATTAAATGTCACATAGTGTCTAAAAAAACGAACATAGATCGATACTGTCGACATTTTTTACGAAATAGTCCTAAAAACCACTTTTTTGCTTCAATGAATTTTGTGTTTTTAACCCAATATATCAATGATATTGTTATAAAAAAACAATAATAAAATAAATAAAACTAATAATAATAATAAATAGAAAACACCGGAATGTTCGAAGGTTCGAGCAAAGTTTGAGATCAAAAGCCACCTTCATATTTGAACAGATCAAATATCAAATCTTATAATACAAAATTGTTAAAATTCTTCGAAAAGAAACTAAAAAAAAGATTTGTCTAATTTTAACGGAAATTCCATATTTTTCGACGAAATTTTTTATCTGTTTAGCGCAGGATTCTTTCCAAAAAATAACGTAAAATATATAAATGCATTTTTTAAAAAGAAAGTGATTCACCAAAATATTCTATGAAGAAGTTGTATGCAAAATTTGTTTTAACAATTATGAAGTAACCAAAAAAACGTATGGCTCCGATGGCTTTAATAAAATTTTTTTTTAAATATTTTAAAACCCATTGAAATTGAGTGGTTTCCCCAAAATTAGAGAAGCAAATATACTTATGAATTTAAAATATCGACACGCTTCGAACAAACTTGAATGTTTTTATTTTTATCGATCCCAAACATGAATAAAGTCCCATCAAAGTAAAGATATTAGATGAATTCGGTGTAATAATGTGAATTAATAATAAGTAAAGCTTCTCTTAGAGTAAAGAATTGATTCTTCTTCTAAAAAATTCGTATACGGAATCTTCTGATGCACACTTTGCCTGAAAAGAAATATTTATTCAATAATTCTTCCTGCACCCATATTCTTGACATGTACGACACTACAGAAGGTCTACTTGGCGAGGGGGGCTCAATTTATACATTTTGCTAGAATTTATAATTTCTATATTTCGAATACTTTTTATACTAATTCTATAAAGAAAAAAGTACAAAGGGACTCCATTTTTTCAGTTTTGGGATTACAAATGTTGCACATATCCAGACCAACAAGCTCTTGACTAATTGTCTCAGCAGTAGAAGAGAATGCCAGTGACGTTTCACTGATAGCCTCCGCAAAAACTGACCGAGTCATGCTTGATCCTTTTACCAAGGATAGCAAAACGTTTCAACGAATTATTTACATTTTACTTCGAGCGAATATCAGCCTTTATATTGCGTTAAGAAAAGTCTTGTCTATCCTAAGAAGGACAATTCTCCAAGAGTAGCGCAAGGAAATTTACGTGGGGCTAAGATGGAAAGTCGACCAAGCTAGCGGAACGTCGATTGCTAGTTAAACCACCACATGAATGAGCTGGGTCAAGATTTAAGTTGTGGTTTTCATAGAGGTTCGAGTATTATGATATGGTGTATTACATTCTCATTTGCCACACTCCCTTCCGTGAGTACTTATATGTATGTTACTATAATATGCACAAAAAAAAAAATTTCTAAAAAATTCTAAAATTAGATAAAAATTTTTGTTAACGCAAAATTCGTTAGATTACTTATTTTCATCATTTTAAAAGTTTAAATTTAAATTGTAAACAGAATTGTTAGTACGTAAATTGAGATTACAAAGTAAAAATAAAGAAAAATCAAACATGTAAACGTCATCATGCTGGAAATGTTTGGCATATTTTAAATTCGACATAAAATGGCAATTCTCGAATCGTGTTGCTGCTGGAAAACTGTACGAAAGGGAAGTGTGGCTTCCGGATTTTATACTCTGGTAAATATTTTTTTATTTTTGCATTTAAAGCGGAATATGTTAAAATTGTTTATTATTGTGATACTTTCATGTAAAACAAAAGCAACACTTTAACCGTTTTAAACTTATTCTCTAATAACTCTAAATATTTTTTTTTACACCAAATTATTCCTCAAAATTATTTTCATAATTATTTGCACTCTCCACAAAAAAAAAAAGAGTTTATTAATTTATTTTTTAATGTGTCTAACTCTCAGAAGGTAATGTCCGAGACCACACAACGTACTGTGACGATGCACAGCGCTGCAGAAATTAGTATAATTAGGACACGGAGGTCTTAAATGGGTTAATCCATTGAATCTATAGCTCGGTTACTAGTAAAACAGAAAAACAACAACAATTTCATAATAGAAGCAGCAACGGTAATTGCAACACACAAACAAACGCAGGGCATGCATACCGAGGCTAAAGAAAGAATATTGAAAAGGAGAAAACAAAATAGCCCCGCATAAAGCAAGTTGGCTTAAGTCGGGATATGAGTACGAAGTCAGTTGTATCCAGCTAGGGTCACCTACTAGTTCCTAGAAAGGGGAGTAATACCAGTCAATCCATACATTCGTATATCTCCATGTCGACTGAAATGACATTGAATTGAATAAAACTATTAAGGAAACTCTGGAGGTCCTAAAATAGTAATTATACAATTAAATTGATTCTTTTAAAGATTGATTGGGTTTTGAAGAAATATTTCAAAAAATATTTACAACTCGGCATAAATTTTGGCATTTTTTCTGTAAGAAATAGTTTTTCATATAAATTAATTTAACAGTTATTTCACCGGTTTCGACCTGGATTTTTTAAAATTTTTCTAATGTCAAAAGATTACAAGCAAGAACGTTAACTTCGGAAGCACCGAAGCTCAAATACCCGCACACGAAACTTTATTCATTTTTTTGAAAAAAAAAAAAATAGAAGGTGAGATTGTATGGGACTGCATGTTATAGTGGCTCTATCCTTGTCATATCGGAAGCATATTCATAGGATAATAGAAGAAGTGATTTTACACAGATTGGAATATATCCATAAATAAGAACTATTTTTATACAAAATCTGAAAAATGTGCGCTTGGTTTGTATTAGGGGCCATATCAAAAAATGGGCGTGGCACCTATCTTTTGAAATTGGATGTCATTAGAAGTGCTTTTACCCATATTTGTAGAAAATACATTTACAAATAATAACAATTATCATACAAAAAATCGAAAAAAATTGTAAGTTTGCATGGGGGCTATATCTAGAAATGGGCGTGGCACCTTTCTTCTGGTATTGGATGCATGGATATTGGATTAAAATTGTTTTTAATCGATTTGTAGTCAAAACATTCATAAATAATAACTATTTTCATACAAAACAAGGAAAAACGTTAACTTCGGTGGAACCGAAGCTGAAATACCCGTTACATAGGCGTGGCGTCTTGGTTTTGACCCTGGATGACAAAAGAAATGTTTTTACCCAATTGGGAGTGAGTACATTCATAAATAATTACTATTTTTAAAGAAAAAATCGAAAAAAATCGATAAGTTTGTATGGGGGCTATACCTAAAAATGGGCGTGGCACTCTCATTTTCGAACTTAACCTAGTCGTTGCCGAGAAAAGCTTAAGTTTAAAATTTCAGCCCAATATCTTTATATCTTCATCGAATAAATCGCATAGCCAACAGACGACAGACGGACAGAAACGCGGACAGACGGACAGACAGACAGACGGACATGGCTAGATCAATTCGTCTCATCGAGCTGATCAAGAATATATATACTTTATGGGGTCTCCGATGCCTCCTTTAATGCGTTACAAACTTTCCGACAAACTGATAATACCCTTCACACTATGTGTGGCGGGTATAAAAATGCTTGTGCAGAGCAGAGAACGAAAATAAGCAGTTCACTATACTAACGAATCACATAGAGAACAAAACGAATAAATATTCCTCAGGAAATATTGTTCGGGAGAGAAAACTTTATACGAAACCTTTCAATTATTTGATAACACACTTTATACTAAACCTTGTACTTGTTGAAAAGCTTTAAATATTTTGAATATGTTTGAACATGTGTAATGTATTGTTTGTTAGTAAGTTTGAGCTCGTGATAGAAAAGAGAACGAAGCAAATGTTTGTTTTTAATGTTCTTTTGAAATGTTTCGTACTGTTCTTTAATTATCTTATATAAAATTTTTGAAACATTATAATTCTCAAACAGTTTATTTTAAAAATTTAGTCTACAAAATTCAGTCATAATTCACAATTCGATTATTCCATGAAGTCAGGTCAGTCGCTACCTAGTAAACATTTGCAACTTATTGACTAAATTTGCAAATCATGGACATTTTTGTAATTCAATTCAAATTTTTTGCAAATTTTAAATATTTTGTAAATTTTAAAAATTATGCAGATTTTCAAAAACATTTGTAAATTGTAAAAAAATTTTTGAAAATTGGTGATAATTTTAAAAACAATCCAATCGTTTTGCAAACCTTTGAAGTTAGCCAAAGTTTGCAAATATTTGCGATAATTTTAAATACATTTTTCAAAAAATAGTTCTCACAAGCAAAATGTTTTCTAAAAAGTCTGGTAAAATAAATTGGGATACCTATTGAATTGGCTTGACTATTTCAAAAGTCCATGAGATTGGTTTTATTCGGTTGTCTCGTTTGCTTTTCGTACATAATTAAATCAGTTGCCAAAAGCCAAATTTAATAATGTCATTGGATCTACACTGGTGGAAACAGTATCAAGTCAAAAAGAATCGTACAGTACAGTTTCGTTTCGATTTTTGTTACGAGTATTGTAGAGGTGGAGAACTATCGATAGTCGACGCTATCAATAGTTTTAAATCTATCGATAGTCTACAATAGTCCCATCCACCAAGTAAATTATATATATACGGTAAATGTCACTGTCAGTGACTGTCACTGTATATATATAATTTGCTTGGTGGATGGGAGTATCGAAGATTATCGATAGCGTCGACTATCAAAAGTTTTCCACCTCTTCTTCATTGTTTCGTTTCGTTGTTTGGACGAAAATCACATAAAGTTCTCAAAATGTTCTATCGCTTTGTTTTGCTCCTTGATAGTGTACTGTTTTGTTTGTGTTCGTACTCTGGTGCAGAGTATTGAAGCATCTATTATTTTAATACCCGTCACGAATAGTGTGAATAGTGTGAAAAGATACTTGATGGACCCCATAAAATATATACATTCTTGCAAATTTTTTATTAAAATATTAATTTTTATGCATGAATTATCTCCAAATTTTATAAAAACACTGCTTATGTCTTCAAATCCAAAATATGTCAAATCCAAGGTGCCACGCCCATAACCCCCAAACAATATCAAAACCAACGTACCACGCCCATTTTTAGTCATAGCTCCCATACAAATTTACCGCCTATTTTCGAATGTTTGTATGAAAATAGGTTTTATTTATAAATGTTTTACTTCAAATTGTGAAAAAACACATATTATATATTATCATCCTATGTACACCACCGATATGATACGGATCGGGCCATCATAACGTGTTTCCCTATACAAACTTACCTCTTACTGTCTGATATTTTCAAGAAAATTGTTGATATATGTTACCTATATTTTTAGCTTAAATATTGATACCAATATTGTGTATAAAGCTTATACTATATCAAGGTTTTATCTAAATCAGAGATGATCACACATAAACTATTTAAAGATTTGTGTGACGGCTATTTAAGCTTCGGTTCCACCAAAGTAATGTTTTTCTTTGTTTTTCTTATTTTAGGCATATTTTAGTCTCTCTTCTTTGATGCTTTTGATTTATATTCACGAGGAAAATGAATTTATTTTTGGGACGGCTAAGAAACCTATTGGAGAGAGCCTCATTGAAAAGGGCGACGTTACTATAGGTAAACATTTATAAATAAGCTTTAAAATGCACAAAGAATCTTGCCCTCTTTTAATAATTCTTTTTATTTTGTAATTGTCAGCAACTGTGATATTTAATGTTTTTTTCTTGGCTTGTTCGTTGCTGATGATTTTCTCCTCGATTTTGTTACTTATTGGACTACGTGAAGTAAGTAAAATGGTGCTACAATTTAATAGTGTAATTATATACATATATATTAATTTTTTTTAATGTCTTTAGAACAAACGTCGGCAATTTCTGGAATACCTTGGATATATTTTTCCCAAAAATTCCAGTGACGGGTGAGTTCAGTGATTCTCAATGTCATGAATTATAGTCAATAATAATAATGATTTTGTATTTTCATAAACTCAATTTAAAGCCAATTGTTATTTATACTACGCCTCAAAAACTTCAACAGACATGTGAAATGCCAATGAAACAGAAATCCCGTCGCTTATTATCCACAAGTCCGCAGGCAAATTCACAGCGTCTAACTAATTTTTCCATCATAAGTGAAGCAGCGGAGGAGGAACAAAATCAGCCACTGCAGAAGTCTATTGCAGGACACCATCTGAATTGAAATGCTAGGTGAATTGAATTCTCGGTAATATATTGTATACACAAATTCAAAGTATTTCCAGGTTCATTATAATTTCAATGAATATTTTTTAATAGTAACTATAACAATAAAAATATATTATTTTTCATTTTCATTTTATAGCGAAAGCAGAAACATCTTCTAAAACTTATAAAATTCCTGGCAAAATGTCAATAAATTCTTTGGAATCACACAAAGGCCATAAATTATGGTACCAACGCAAGGAAATTTAATCACTTAATCACTTAATAAATTTATAAGTTTGTAAAAAACTATTTGTCGTTTAATTATGAAATAACAACAAACTATTAAACATTAAGAGATCAATCTATTTTATGTAATTTATTATAAGCAACTTTAATTAAATAAAATTTTCGAAAGTTGTATATAATTTTTAAAAATATTTTTAAATGGTCTACTATATATTAGGTGGTATTTGACGATTGACCTTTATGGCGATTGACCTTTATGCTGTACCGATGGAGGATTTCGCTTAAGAGAATACGTATCATATTAATGGAAGAGGCAGCCATTGTCTTATCGATAGCAGCAGATGAAATGTTCCAGAGTTCAAAAAGTGTTACTACCTCTCAGTTTTATATCTTTTTCGCGTGAGCAACCGATAGGCAGAAACCTGGCGGCAATCTTCTTAGAAAAGACAGTTTGCTGCAGGCACTGTACATGTAGGAATCTTGGTAAATCTGGCGTTTCATTTTTTAGACAGCCCTCAGCTAGGCAGTTCGCCAAAGCGTTACTGTCTATACATCAACGGCTGGAAAGGTCCTGAAATCCTGAAATCCTGCTCGCCACAATATTCCTAGAATAGATAGTGGATCATGCATTGTTTCTTTAGCTTCCTTATTGCGGATACCTCCCCCAAAAATACTGCAGAGCTCTGGTAATTTTGATTCTCTTGACAAAGCATTCATCAGTTACTGTTGATGTTCCGAATTTAAATCGTTTTTGCATTAAACTTGTGCAACTTGTCAACAGTTTTTATATCCGTTAAACAAAATGAGAACGTTTATCAGTTTAAAGGAAAGTTTATAACGCATTAAAAAAGACGTCGTAGAACCCATAAATTAAATATATTCTGATCGCTCGATGAGACGTGTCGATCTAGCCATGTCCTTCTGTCTGTCTGTCTGTTTGCCGCTATGCGATTCATCCCTTAGTTTCAAAAATATTTATCTGAAATTTTAGGCTTTTCTAGGCGACGACTCGGCTAAGTTCAAACTGAAAGTGCCACTCTCCAAAACCTATTTTTAGTCAGCTCTCAAATGCGACTAATATCAAGACTTTAGGTCTATTCATTTCAAAGATATCTGGTTTCTGGTTTAAAGGCACCATTGAGTCCCTTGTCAAAATTTTCTTAATTCTCGCCCAAGTAATCACCGTTTCCGTAGTTAAATTCTACAGCCAATTAAAAAAAAACTATAAATTGATAAAATTTGGAGTTTGGGTCCCCGTAGATCCCAGGTCTAAATTTAGAAAACTTTTTTGAGCACGAAAAAAAATGTTCCATCTTCCAAATGCGCCTAATATCAAGTCCTTAGTTTTACTATTTCCAGAAATATGGTTTCTCCTTTTTTTCCTAAATCACTTCTGAGTGTTCACCAAAATTGTAAAAATAATCATAAAACATATTATTCGGGTCCACCAATAACATCGATCTTCAAATTTCGGAAATCTCTTTAACACGCCAAGAATATTTTCTAACCATCTTTCAACTGCTCCCAGTTTCAAGTCTCTACGTTTATTCACTCCAAATATATGTCTTTCCTTGTTTCACGGTCCCTATTAGGCCTCGGGTGAACATATTGCAATACACGTCTTAGGGCTCACTTGAAATCTAAAAAATACAAATTATTTTATAAATCTATTTTGGGTCCACGAGATGGTCCCAGGTCCAAGTTTCGGAAGTCCCTTCAACAAGCCAAAAATAGTTCTAACTATCTTTCAAATGCACCCAGTTTCAAGTCTTTATGACTATTCATTCCCTAGATATGGCTTTTCCGGTTTCAATGCCATCTTTCCTATGCACCTAAGTGTTAATGGTTAAAATGCGATTTTGTGGGTATAAGGTTCGAACTTCGATCAACAACAAAACAAACCAATAATATTTTTTTACGACCTTTCAAATGAGCCATATATTAAGTCTCTAGGTACTTACTTATGAATCTGCGGGTCCGCCCAAATAAAATAGAGGAGAGATGTTAAAAATTACCCATTTTTGGTCTCCCAATGGGACCCGGCCCCATATTTTGGACATTGCTGGAATACGTCTAAAATATTTTTTAACTACCTTTCAAATGTGCCTAATATAACGTCTCTAGGTCTTTCATTCCAGAGATATGGTTTCCCGGTTTCAATGTCCCCATTAGGCCCCTGTCTTAGTGCTCATTTTTATCATAAAATGAATCTTGTGTAAAAATTTCAGCTTCCTGCCTTTAGCCGTTTGGTCTATAGAGTCAGGGAACCTAGAACCTATATATGTATGAATATATATATATATAGATTATAGGTTCTAAGATCTTATCATTTAATGCGTTACAAACTTTCTAACAAAATGTTACACTATGTGTGGCGGGTATAAAAATGCATTACTCTTCCTCCGAGTTTAGATGAAAGAAATGAAATTTTTTAAAAGGATGTCATGTCTACAATATCTTTTTCTCTCTCTCTCTCTGTATTTTATCACAGTAACAGTAACTAAGGAAAAGTTGTTTTCATAACAACCATTTTTATTCCCGTCGACCACAGCGTGAACGGGTATTATTAGTTTTTTGAAAAGTTTGCTACGCAAAAGTTTGTTACGCATCGACGCGACAAGTCGATTTAGCTATGTCCGTCTGTCTATCCGTCAATCTGCCTAAGTTGACCTACAATTTCAAACTTAAATTTTTTTCTGCTCTTCTCAACTTTTAGATATATTTTTAAATTAAAATGTCTTATATTTTATCGAGCTCCACCATAGTCATTAAATTTGAATAAAATTTGACCATTGATGTTCACCTTTGGCGAATAGCATTCTATAGCACACTTTTTATAACATTAATATGAAAGCAGCTTAATTTTTTTGTGGCAGGTATTAAAACTTTGATTTTATCGATTTTAACGTTTTTTTTTTTCCGTGTGCCATTAAACTTTTACAAGCTTCAAACTGTCAAAACGAATTTGTTGTTTTCTCCGCATGCAGCAGGCAGACAAACAAAAAGATTCTATTAACCCATCAATTTTGAT
Organism: Leucophenga varia; assembly: GCA_018903435.1. Lineage (NCBI taxonomy): Eukaryota > Metazoa > Arthropoda > Insecta > Diptera > Drosophilidae > Leucophenga > Leucophenga varia. The sequence goes on from JAEIFJ010001620.1 coordinate 75,205, forward strand.
ATGAAGGTAGTCAAATTTTGTGGCATCTATCAACTACAACTTTTTTTTTTAAGAGAATAACGACAAATACAGTCACAGCCAGTCACTGACTTGAATAGGAATACGTCTTGTTTCACAATATTTTACTTTTATTTGTATTAATAAGCTACTTAAAAAAAGTAATATAAAGAAATATTACCAGTGTGTTTTCTCTTTAAATCGTTTTGCAGATTAATTTATTTCCTTGTTAACCATTCCCAAGTATTCTCAATAATGTTTTTATCTAGCGAACACGGATGTCACAGTCTGGGCTTGAATGACCCACTTAGGCGCTATGGATTGGTTCATTTTTCAAACATATTCCTGAGCTCTGCGATAGGCAATTCCAGCAGATGTTTATCAGCTACATTCATTGAATATAACAGCTCGCTGGTTTCATAAGTTCTCCATAAGCTAAACTTTTTATTTGTGTTATGCTTCTTTGTGTTAAAGATATAAAGAAAATAATGTCCATTTTTAAACTCACTCACAAATTTTACGCTTTTTACCAAAATCACGTTTTTTCAATAAATAATAATCAGAAAAATCATTCGATTCGAATAAATATGCGTCATCATTTCATTTCAATCAATTTGTATCAATTTTATTAATTTTCCTGATACATATTAATCAATTTGTGTTTGGCAACGTCATGACTTTCGCAAATGAGAACTGCCTATATTTTCATTATTATTCTCGTCGATTTCAAAGCCGCTTTCGACACGCCAGCCAGATCAAAGTTTTTCAAAGCTTTGACTGATCTTAAAATCCCCTCAAAATCGTCAGCCTCCTGTATGATGACGCTGGAAAACACCCAAAGCGTTGTCAGGGTCGGTAGATCTCTCCGACCCCTTTGACACCAAGAGAGGCTTCAGACAGGGTGATGCGTTGTCGTGCGATTTTTTCAACCTCCTATTGGAGTACATCCTGATGAAGTGCCCAAACGTCGCCCGACGGGCAATATTTTCTATAAAGAAACTATGTCCGCATATGCCGACGACATAGATATTATCGGCAAAAATGCTTGAGCGATCACCGGCGCGTTCTCAGACATCGAAAAACAATGTCGTCCTATGGGACTAAAGGTCAACGAGAACAAGACGAAGTACTTGGTATCCACTCGCAGGCAATCTGCACGTCGCAGACGGTCTTTGAGTACAGAGAACTTCAGCTTTGAGGCTGTAGAAAACTTCATCTATTTGGGCTCAGATGTAAACAACAACAACATCAAAAGTCAGGAGATTAAACGAAAAAATCACTCTTGCGAACCGTTTCTATTTTGGTCTCGGTAAGCAGATGCGAAGTAGAGTGCTGACCAGAAAAAACCAAGGTTAAACCTACAAGACGCTGATAATGCCGGTCCTAATGTATGGCTCTGAAGCATGGGTCATGACTGAATCGGATAAGTCGGCGTTGGGCGTATTTGAGAGGAAGATACTTCGGAGAATCTTTGGTCCAGTTTGAGTGGAAAGTGACATCCGTATGCGCACGAACGATGAGCTGTACGAGCTATATGATGACATCGACATAGTCAGGAACATCCAATACAAAAGGCTGTCCTGGGCTGGTCACCTGTGTCGGATGGACACAGAAGCTCCAGCAAGAAAAGTTTGGAAGCAAAACGTGAATCAAACCGGAGGGGCGCGGCAGAGAGGACGTCCGCCGCTGCGTTGGGGAGGACCAGGTCCTAGATGACATCCGCAGGATCGGAATCCCAATATGATATGAAGAGGCACTGGATTACACCCGCTGGTGCCAAATCTTATGTGATGCCAGGCCGACAATCGGCTGTAGTGACACTTATATATATATATATATATATATATATTTTCATTATGATACTTTTAATGTTGATTTATAGCCAAAAAGTATCTTAATTGTACACCAATAACAAAATTATTATGAGAAGATATCAAACGATTTTTTTACACTTTATTTTATGTTAAGTTATTTAGTACCCGATGTTTGTTTAAAAACGTTTTCATTGCAGGAGTCCCTTAATTTGTTGGGGCTAGCATATTAAAAACATATAAAAAGCACAAAATTTTTTTAATTGAAAAATTAGAAAATGGACTTTTAAATCAAAGGAATGTGCCTTATGCATTGTTGCAGTGGATTTTAATTTACTTGCATTGTTGCCTTTCATATTAAACCGATTTGGAACTCGTCGGTTAAATGATTTCAACATCCATAGCGGACATAGAATCATTGGCCCATTTATAAACATTGAAAACGCTATATATGGCGTTATTTCGTTATTCCTTTGCTTGGCTTCGAATTGTTCGTACATCTAGACTAGAATAGCCATCTCAATCGTAGTTTTAAGATTTTGGCTGACTTCCCACACAAACTCGATAATCAAGAATTTATTTCGTAATTTAACGTCGGCACGCATCCAGAAAATAGAGCGTGTGAATACGGAATAAATAGCAAATTAACATAATGAATTCTGTGAAGCAGAATGCATGCACATGCACTAATTATGCCAATAAGTAATGTCGTATCTGTGATCGAATTTGGACGCTTTATTTAATATACTTAGAATTATCCGATTTAAATCAAATATGCACCGTTTTGTTCGCAAACTTGTTGCCAACTTTATTATGCCCCCTTATAAAACCCCCTCCCTATTTGCAAAAACTCAAACAACCAGTTTTCGCTGGCCTTTTTGAGGCCAACCTAGTACCACCTAGAGCGTTCTGTATGGCCCGGACTAGATGGTAATCACTGGTGCCAGGTCCGGACTATACGGTGGGTGCGATAGGACATACCATCCGAGCTTCCGCAGCTGCGGGTCATCAAAGATGTGTGAGGCCGAACGTTGTTCTGGTGGAACACTACACCCTTCCTGTTGGCCAATTCTGGCTGCTCCTAGCCAATCGACTGCTTCAAACGGTCGAGTTGCTCACAGTAGATGATCGAATTAAGCGTCTGGCCATAGTTGAGCAGCTCATAGTGGATGATTCCCTTCCAATCCCACCACACACACAGCAAAACCTTCCTCGCCGTCAATCCGGGCCTGGCGATGGTTTGGGTAGGCTCGCCGCGCTTTATCCACGACCTTTTACGCTGGACGTTCTCGTAACTGATCCACTTTTCATCTCCAGTCACCATCCGCTTTAAAAATGTGTCGAGTTTGTTCCGTTTCAGCAGCGTATCACAAGCGTTTATGCGATTCAAAAGATTTTTTTGCGTTAATTCGTATGGCAGCCAAACATCTAGCTTTTTTTGAAATCCAATCTTCTGCAAAAGGTTCCAAGTGGTTGAATGTCTTATTCCCAGTTCCTGGCCAATCGAACGAGTGCTAACATGCTGGTCCACTTGGATGATTTCGACTATTTTATCGGTTTTTACTAGGATTGGCCTACCAGTACGGGGTACATCTTTGACATCCACTACACCAGAACGAAATCGATTGAACAAACGCTGTGCTGTGCGAATCGTTACAGCATCGGGCCCATAAACTTCACAAATTTTTTCGGCCGCCTTCGTTGGATGTTTACCTCTCAGGTAGTAAAAACGTAAAATATGGCGAATTTCTTGCTTGGTGGACTCCATCTTTGGCGCGATATAACTTGAGACTGAAACATATGATCACAACACAGTCTGGGTGTCCTTGTAGCTCTGGGTGTCCTGGATTAGTACAACCTAAGATATGTTAAAAAGTCGGCATCTATTGAAAAACACGACATTACTTATTGAACTACCCAATATATTCGAGCATAAAAATAATTAGCAGCAATGATTAAAGATGAAGAGGCACGCAATTTTGCTGCAAGATATTACTGTATTCTATCTTGTATCTTTTCGACGGTAACAAAAAACTAAAGAGTCAAACAGCTATGTACTTATAAGAGAATATGAATTTTACGTGGTATGATTTTAACCATACAACTGTGCTAGTTGAGAAAATCTGTTACATGCCTAGCCATGTTTTACTTGTTTAACAAACTGTTTCTAACATTTAACTTGTTTTTTGTTTTATCACATAACAATAAGTAACCATATAAACAACTAGCTAAGACCCACGGCTTTGCTCGCGTTTGCATTTTTTATACCCATTACACATAGTGTCTGTCCGTCTGTTGCGATGCGTTTTACTCAGAATGTTTTTAAGATATTGAGATGAAATTTAAAACTAAACCTTTTTTTGGTCCTAGGCATTTTTGGAGCATAGCTCCCATTTTCTAATTTTAGTATGAAAATGGGTATTATTTATGAATGTATTCACTCCAAATTGGGAAAAACACTTCTTATGTCATCCAATGTCAAATCCATGGAGCCACGCTACCATTAAGAAAAATCAATTCCAATGTCCACTAACTGAACACTATCGATATGATAAGGATTGGGCTATTACAATATATAATATAAAGCCTCCATTCAAATTTTACCAAAACCATCGTGAAATTTGATATAAGCCCCCTGGTAAACATATAAACTATTAAAAGTTTTGTGTTACGGATATTTATGCTTTTGTTTTTGCATCTACTTGTCACTTCAATATATTCTTAATAAGTAGTAGGAGAAGAGTCGATGTTGCCTCGTCCAGCGTCTTTCCGGACCCAGTATCAAGTTTCTGTGTATTCTCATATTAAAGATGTGTCTTTTTCTGGTTTAAAGTCCCTCATTGAGCCCCTTACCATTTTTAAAACCTTGACAAAATAATACCCTTTATCATAATTACTAGGCGCTTAGATCAAATTTCACGATGAATTTGATCAAATTTGTTTGAAGGTTTTTTGTAATATTAGCCCGATCTTTACCATATCGATGGAGTTGACATTAGAATTGATTTTATCAAATTTTAATTGAATTCTTTCAGAAAAAAAGAAATATTTTCATACAAAAATTTGAAAATGGGCAGTAGTTTTGTATTGTGGAGCGAGTACATTCATAAATAATTACTATTTTTAAACAAAAAATTGAAAAAAAATCGATAAATTTGTATGGGGGCTATACCTAAAAAATGGGCGATCGAGCTGATCAAGAATATTTATGCTTTATGGGGTTTCCGATGTCTCCTTCAATGCGTTACAAACTTTTTGGACAAACTGAATATACCCATTTACACTATGTGTAACGGTTATAAAAAATTCTTAAAGTTTAAGTTTTGAGTCCCCGCTGGGCCTCAGGTTTAAATTTAAAAAAATCACGTCAAAAATCTATCGAATGCGCCTAATATCATGTCTCTAGGTCAACTTAATCCGATTTTAGGTCCCCCATTGGGCCCCGAGCTAAAATTTTTCCAAAATAACGCCAAAATGATCACCTTTACCTAATTTAAAAATACAGAAACATATAAAGTTGATAAAATTTGGGTTTGTGGTCGCCCACTGGATCTAAATCAAAAATATATTTGTTCCATCTTTCAAATGCCAGCCTTTACTTCTCTCCTTTATCGAGTTTTAACAAAAGTTTTAAAAGTAATGGTACATTCTATTTTGGAGTTCCAAGTGGGGTCTAAGGTTCGAATTTCGAAACACAAACAGGGCCTCGTTAGGCCACTGGACCTATTGAGGACCCAAACTGATTTTTTGCCCCTGGTCCAAATTTCGGAAATCCCTTAAACACACCAAATAAATTTTTCTTACCATCTTTCAAATGAGCCCAGTTTAAGTCTCTACATCTATTCAATCCAAAGATATGTCTTTTCCGTTTTATGCCCCCATTAGGTCCAAAACAGGTCAACTGAAATCTATGTCAAAAAATCGATTAATTCCAAAGATGAATCAGAGGTCGGCCCATATAATAAAAGGTAAAAAAAATCCATTTTGCCCCCTACGGTCCCCAGGACCAAATTTTGGAAATCACTTGAATACCTTTAAAACGAACTTAATATTAAGTCTCTAGGTCTTACTATCCCAGAGATATGGCTCTTCCCCATTAGGCCCCTGGGCAAGATTTCTCAAAATCCCATTTTAGTGCTCATTTTCATCATAAAACGAATATACAGTCAATCAGTCAGTCAGGGGAAACATATTTATATAAACAATATAAAGATTTTTATATATAGATTTATTTACATACAATATATAGACTACTGCCCCGTTTTAAAGAGATATTTATCCTGTTCAAATCTTATTCAATTTGATACGCCGGAATATTTTTACTATTTAAAGATAAAACAAGAAAAACGTTAACTTCGGTAGAACCGAAGCTTAAATACCCGTCACACGAATCTTTAAAGAGTTTATGTGTAATCATCAGTGGTCACCCAACAACATATTTCTCGAATATATCTGGAAACGGGCGGTAAGGTTGTATGCAAGAAACACCTGAAAATGGGCGTGGCACCATGACATTTTAAGAGTTTTTACCCAATATGGAGTAAATACATGAATAAATAATAACCATTTTCATACAAAAAAATCGAAAATGGTCCGAAAGTTTGTATGGGGGCTATACCAAAAAATGCGCGTGGCACATCTGATTTGACATTGGATGACATAAGAATGTTTTTAGCCAAATTGGAGTGAATATATGCATAAATAATTTGTATTTTTTTACAAAAAATCGGAAAAATCGGAAAAAAATGGAAAGTTTATATGGGAGCTATGCCTAAAAGAGGGCGTGGCATCTTGGTTTTAACACTGGATGATAAAAGAAATGTTTTTACCCAATTGGGAGCGAATACATTCATAAATAATTAGAATTTTTATACAAAAAATCGGAAAAAAACGGTAAGTTTGTATGGGGGCTATACCTAAAAATGGGCGTGGCACTCTAATTCTCGAACTCATAATAGTCGTTGCCGAGAAAAGCTTAAGTTCCAAATTTCAGCTTAATATCTTTATATCTTCAACGAAAAAGATGCTTAGAAATATACAGACGGACAGACAGACGGACATGGCTAGATCGATTCGTCTCGTCGAGCTGATCAAGAATATATATACTTTATGGGGTCTACGACGTCTCCTTCAATGCGTTACAAACTTTCAGACAAACTGAATAAACCCTTTACACTATGTGTGGCGGGTATAAAAAGGCAATTGTGTTTGTTGCTTTGCAATGTTAAAAATACAAAAATTTGGGAGACTTGAATGAAGCTTTGATTCTCATAAATTCAAAACGCCAGCCATCATGCTTTGCGGCTAATATAAAAAGTAGCTGCGATTTATTTTGATGTTGCTAACTCATCAATCACATTCATACTTTACCTTTATGAAGAAATGAGAGTTGCCTTGCATACAAATGTACAACATAACATATTACCCGTTTATATGTTGCCGCATAGATTGGCTTATTATATCAGATTATTCCTGAAACTTTGAGACCTTTAAACATTTAATTTCGCTACAAAACAAACTTCTGAAAGTTAATCCCTTGGGCAATTAGCTTCACTTCCGAAAACAAATCAAAACTTTTTCTCCATTTTTGTTTTTAATAAATGCCTGTTTACGTGTCACTCTTCATCATTTAAATATTGTTTGTCAACTGTGAATTTCTCGTTGAATATTTTGTTTTTGAAACCAAGGCAACAAACAAAGGTATTGGCGTATTTTTTTAATTTCGCAACAATTTGTGAAACTCACGCAGTAATAAAAACGTTTTATCAGAAAACTTTGTAAAAAAAAAATTGTGATACGTATATTTGTTTTTGAGATTTTTCCTTAACAAACAATATCAGACTTAAATTAGAAATGTTGAATAAAAATTCCTTCATAGACTTTTAAGCAGTCTTAAGGTTTCCATTTTATTATCTCATAATGTACGGTTCATGAGTTTCAATGTATTATTTTTATCACCTTAGTTTCATCTGCTGGTCCAAAACAGTTAAAAACAGTGTTTTTTGAGTTTTTTAAACCCATTTTTCTCAAAATCTAAAAGTGATGTAAAATTTTTACGGCCTGATTCGTATTTAGCAGTGAAGATAAGATAAGCGTGGGACGATGCTTAAATAAAAAAATCATTGACCTTTGTTAGTATTAGAATTATTTGACTCTAATGATACTTTTACTCTTTCAGAATTTAATCAAGAAAGAACGCTGAAGTCGAGAGTGCAAGATACCCTGTACCCAATTTGTATATACCCTGCTTTATTGTATTGGATTTTTATACAAAAAGTTAAAAAATTCATAAAAGTTTTTATTGGGGCTATACCCGTATTGGGATATATCATATGAACTATCATTCGCATAATCCTTACTAAATTTAGAGTTCCTAGATTACATAACACAGATTTAAAAAAACTTAACATTTTGTTTTAGGTTAGCATGGGAGCTACCCTTTAAAATGTGGCTAGAGAAAACCTGTTTGTAAGTGTCCATTTGTCGACTTAGGAGAGTGAAGAATATATATTCACTTTATAGGGTCTATCATGACCACTTCTGCCTGATACATACATTCGCACAAACTTAATTTACCGAGTATAAAAAATGTAATATTATCGACAGTAATTAGATTTCCATTTGGGTGGAAGTGTAAAAGTAATAAAGTTAAATGTAAATGAGTAGTGCGAATATTATATTAAAGAGCATAGCCGACTTATCCTGAGGATTAGATAGCCTTTGGGCAGAGAAGTTTTTGTGTAATACCTTTCACAATATCGGCCAACGCAACGACTTAATAGCGGCAAACGTGATTTTCGATTAAATTTTATTTCCACAATCTCCACAATATTTTGGAGCAACTCGTTTAAACGAAAAAAATATTTATCAAAATGACCAAATCGTGCCTTTTGTTTATTGCTACATTTATTTTATTTTATTTAACCCTTAGCGGCCACACCTCGATCTCGCCACGTAGCGGCCACACCGGGGTACGCCAGTACCCCACGCACAAAAATGGGAATTAAACTAATTTAAAAAAATAAAAAATTTTTTTTCTTGAATCATGTATATTGAACAGTTTTTCAACTTTTCTGATGATTCGAGTTGACTAAATCATAGATGGCGTTGTAAAAACTGATCAAATAGGTCAAAATCCTGGGAAAAGCTCTTTTTTAAAAAAAAAAACATAACTTCGCAATTTTTCAATATTAAGGTCTAATTTTTTGGGATGGTACTACCCACTACCATAAAAAAATATCACCATCAGCCGATTGTTCTAAAACCATATTTATTTTGCAAATTTACTGGCGAAAAAAAAAATTGCGATATTTTTTTTAATTTTTTTAATTTTTTTAAATTTTTTTAAATACATACATATTTATGCTTGAAAAAGTGTAAAAATGTTGAATGGAGAAGTTCGCATTAGAAATAATTAATTGGAGTCATTGACCAACATAACTCGGACACAGTGTTATGCGATATTCGTCGCAGAGCACCTTCTCGCAAGCCCAACATCCGTAGCGGGATTTCTTGTCTCTGTTCCGAGTGCATTCCATGCACCTTCGTGGAGGTTCAAAGTAGACTTTACGCAGGTGGTCCAGATAAGGTTCATTGTCAATTTTGAGAAGGCCTGTGATGACCATTCGCAGCTCCTTTCGCAGACACGGTTCGGTCAATCGCTTTTGGAGCATGGGTACGGTGAGATGATCAATCAATTTTTGTAAAAAAGTAATCGCAGTAGTGGATTCTGGAGTGTCACCAGCTTTGAGTTTCCACAGAATACGTGCGTTCACTGCTGCTTGATCCAGCATCCCGAAGAAAATTCGCATCGGCCACCTGTTCGTTCTGCAAGAGACTGTGATGCCAGACTTCGATAAGTGCTGCCAAGCAGAAATGCTACCAAGATCTCTACAGACATCTACATACATTTTCCTTACCTAAAATGCACGTGTACAATGAAGGTACACAATATTCTGTCAAATTGCAGCTCTTTTCTCTTAATTCACAGACTAAATTTCATTAAAAAACACATCAAAAATTTTTGGTTTTTTTTTATCACAAACTTACTTTTGATTTGTTTATCGGAATCACAAAAACTCAATTGGAAAAAAAAATCAAACATGTGATGACCAATAAATGTTGGTACGTGTGTACCCTAGCTGGAGAAAAAATGGCTCACAGCGCCATCGTTCAATATTTTTCAGTTCTACTGACTGGAATGGATAGCCTGACCTCTTTTCTACCGACAGATGTCATTAGTTGTACGAATTTTGGACCTCAAAATGCACTTCTCCCGAGCCTGGGGTACGTACCCCCTGGGGCCGCCAGGGTTAAATTTATTTCTTATTTGATAAAATCAGGGAAAAATAAAATTTTTCGTAAGCTATAAAGTAATTGTGACTTTTTTATACCTGTCACACATAGTGGGAAACAGGTATATTTAGTTTGTCGGAAAGTTTGCAAACCATTAAAGAAGACATCTTGGACCCTGCACAGTATATATTATATCTTCCTGACCACCTCGACTAGACGAATCGATTTAGCTATGTCCGTCTGTTTGTTTGTTACTGCCATTTTTCCTTGTCTTAATGAGATATGCAAAAGGAACCGTTTTTCTTCAGTTTTAAAAGAGATTATGCTAAAATTTTAAACTTTAGAAACACCGCCCTGTGTACAATTTTGTATGCTACCAAATCAATGTGTCACGCTCCCCTTACGGGCCTACACTTATAATTTTTGTCAAGTTCTTATAAATTTATTCATAAAGTTAATGGATTCAAATATGTATATCAAACCAAATCTTCAGTATAATTTGGTTCAGGATCGGACATCAATTTTCAAAATTTTTAAGAACATTTTTCAATCGTTAATATTTTAGGGTACAATTTAATACAAATGTTTGAGCACGACGAACTATTCGCGTCAATTTATGTACATGACAGGTATGACAGGGCATATAAGTCTTCTGGTCCAACCGAAGTTGACTTTTTTTTTTTTTTAAATAAATGTATTCTACTAAATGCAAAATAAAAACTTTTTAAAAGGAACAGTGACGTAGCGTGGGTTTTATCGCACGGGCCGAATCTGAATTATCCACCATACAAGGCGATATTCCGTATAGTACGCAAATATAATATGTTACATAAACGAACTTTCAGAATATTATTGTAGACATTTTACACGTTATTTGAAAACACTAATTTATAACGCTCATAGTCGGGTATGCTTTGATACCAGATACTCCTGTACCCAACCTTAATGTACCTTTTGTTAAGACAGATTTTTTCTTTTATTATACCTTATTGTTTTGAATTTTCAAACAAAAATTCGATATATGAGGAAAAATTTGTATGGGGGCAATACCTAAAATTTGTGGGTCCTACCCATATTGGGATATTCTTTGGGACTATCTTACTCATAATTTCTTGAAAATTTAGACTTTTCTAGAATAAGAAACAATGACGTTTTCATGGAAACTCAAACTTTTGTGGGTAGATTTGTATGGAGGTACCCCTTGAAAGGAAGATTGATCCCTTAAAATGTTGGGGCAGCAAAATAAACCATATAAAAATACAAATAAAAAATATTTTTATATGGAAAAACCTTAGAAAATCGATTTCTTAAGTGAACCAAATGCTCCTCACGCTTTGTTTTACTGGAATTTTAATTTACTTGCATTGTTGCCTTTCAAATGAAACCAGTGCAGGACTCATCGGTTGGATGGTTTCAAGGTCCATAAAGGACATAGAAACATTTTTACCAAATTATTTATTTTTAGAAGAAAATATTTGAAGAAAGTTTTTTATATTGTTTTTATTATAGAGCATTGATTAAGTATGATGTTAAGTAGGTAATGTTTAAGTAACGAAACACTTAAATTTGTTTAATATTAAAAACATTTAATCTAATAATAAAATACAAATTACCTTTTATATAAAAAAATAATTGGCAAAACCGTTTGAGCGATATGACTTTTTGCTCGTACAAAGGAATCAACAGATAAACAGATAAACGATATTCTATTCGAGCTCAAAGCTAAAATAACAGCAACAGCATTTATTACCAACGACATTTCCGAAAGGTTAACAGAATAGCGTCATCTCGAAAGGACAACGAACCCATGCCCCTTCCGACGAACTACGCGCACAAATCCTCAACGGATTCACCCTGCAGCAAAACACGTTGCTCCTTGTTTCGCTTCGACACTCCTCCTTTATTTTTGCACGACGATTAACAACGCCGTCCTCCTCATCCATCATGCGCAAAATAGTTGTCTGTCGGGTAACACAAAAATGTCAGCAAATGTAAAATGCCAAGAGAAATATGTACGCATATGCAAATTACCTGATCGGAGCAATCCATTGGCGCCACTGATATGTCCCGCACAACACGGAATTTGCCAACATTATTAAGATGTTCATTCTCCAAACGGAAATAATTCCAAATGAAACGACGAAATACTTCGAGCGGACTTAGAATAGTGACCATAACATCACTGCCAATATAGCCAGCCTCGATGAGACTCATTGAAACAGTCCAGGCAAAGCGTAATACTAAATCCTCAATAATGCCAAAATAGTAGAACCACTTTATTCCCAAAGCAATTAACATGGAGATGCATAAATAAAATTTATAAGATACAAAAAAAAAAAACCCACAAAAAAACAAAGCTTACCGTAGATGAGTAAACAATTTCTTCACGCAGTAAAGCGATTATCACCAGCCTGTGGAGTCGAAAAGGCCCCAATCCATTTTGATATCCAATAAGGCAAGCATAGCATGAGGATACATTAGCTGCGAAAATCCAACAGTAGAACCATGGATTTTCTTTCGATTGTGCGAATTCATCTAGAATAAATTTAAATGTCTCACTTAATTTTTTTGTTTTTTTTTTTTTTTTTTTTTCGACGAGAATTAAGTAAGAAAGCTTTCAAACATCCTTTAAATGTGCCGCGCAAGTAACAAATATAAATAAGTGGAAATAAATTTAATTGACATCTTGCCGGAGCCGACATGACCCTGACCTACAGCCAAAAACTAAAGATACATACAACAAAAACAAAAATCACCATTGCGTCTGAAATGCAAGCGAAAAATTACAACGAAGAAGGACGTTGCATACTTGGCGGCATTGACCAGATGAGGAAAAGCCTCCTTCGTCTCGCGGTAACGTCTAATGCATTGAGCGAAGCGAGAAGAATGGACAATACGGTGACTATGGGGCGCACAATGAATAAACTCCCCACACAAAATTTTGCCTCTGCAAACAAAAATTAAACAAAATTATGCGTACAAAAACAAGACAAAACAAGGAAAAACGTTAACCTCGGTGGAACCGAAGCTGAAATACCCGTTACACAAATACTTTTAATAGTTTATATGTTTATTAGGTGCTTAGATTAAATTTCACGATGAATTTGTTCAAATTTGTAAAAAATGGAGGCTTTATGTTATATTTGCCCGATCCTTACCATATCGATATTGTTCACTTAGGTGGACACGGAATTGATTTTACCCAATTTAATTGAAATTCATTCAGAAATAATAAATGTTTTCATAAAAAAAACTCGAAAATGGGCGATAAGTTTGTATGGAGGCTATACATTGCAAGGGGCGTGGCGCCTTAGATTTGACATTGGATGACATAAAAAGTCCACCCCATTTGCATTAAATATATTCATAAAAATACGTATTTTCATACAAAAATCGAAAAAAGTGTGTATGGGGGCTATATCTGAAAATGGGCGTGGCAACATTTTTTAATATTGGATGCCATTAGAAGTATTTTTACACAATTTCGACTGAATGCATTTATAAATAATAACTATTTTCATACAAAAAGTCTAAAAAAGCGGTAAGGTTTCTATGAGGGGCTATACCTTTAAATGGGCGTGTCACCCTGGTTCTGGTATACAAACTAACTAGTTCTTGTACGAAAAGCTTAAGTTCCAAGTTTTAGGTCAATATCTTCAACAACTTCCGAAAAAATCGCATTGTAACAGACAGACAGACGGACAGACGGACATGCAGACAGATGGCCATGGCTGAATCGATTCGTCTCGTCGAGCTGAACAATAATATATATACTTTATGGGGTCTCCGATGCCTCCTTTAATGCGTTACAAACTTTCCGACAAACTGAATATACCTGTTTATAAAAACTTTTCCATTTGTTTAAACTGATCTCAATTAAAGTATCCCGATAGGATGGTTCCAAGCTTCTTTTCACTTATTATATTTTGAATGTGTATGTTAGAAGCAATAAGTTAATATCCAATCGTTCAACTCTTTCCAAGTTTTTCGTTTATCAAACGAAACTTTAGCTCCTTCAAAACGTTGGAAATCGCTTACATTTAAATCACAGCAGTGCTCCACACTGTTGTCTCTAAATGGGGCTTTTAGAAAATGCTTTAATGAGTAAGCACTACCTCCAGCGAGCTATTCATACTGCGATAGAAATTGGTACGGTCTTCCACTCATAGGGAAATTACCAACCATTTTTGCGTCATGCACACTGTTCGGATAGCGGAGTTTGTAATCACATTGTCGTTACATTTAGTTGTTAAGATGCGATTCTGACAACGGATTATCCATCGCCAGAAGATCCAAATCTAAACAAAGCAATCCTGAGCTGCACATTAACCGCAGTTGTTCTTGTTTTGAAAACATTGACGTCTTTAATCATTTTTAAGGACGAAAGAAAATTAATCAGATTTTATTCTCATCATCTTACAAAATCTTTTATTATCGTTTTGGGTCAACACTTCACTCCAAATATTTAATTTAGGAACAACAACATATTCATGCTCTTCAGACTCCTTACCTTCAATTTGAATTTTTAAATAAAACAATGAATTGGCTGAGGCTAAATCGAGTGACGGGTATAAATATTTTTCTACTAATTTATTAAATATTTTTTGAGCCAATAAGCCTATTAAACTGTTTGTTAGGTAAAGAATTGATGTGTATATGTATTATATCATTTTTAGATTCACTTTGGTGCTATAAATAAAAAATAATTGTTATTATTATGAACGAGTATTTCAAGAGAGAAAAAAAAAAACAAATAAATAAATATAAACATTCTATTGATTTCCTTACTATATAATTTATTTGCAATCGTTATATGAGTCAAATATTTTTTGCATAACAATGTATTTAGTAAATGTATACAAATTTCAACGGCATCTTTGATAGTTGCAGCAAAAAAAAATCTGATTTGCTTATATAAAAACATTAAAAGACATCAATTGAAAAACTGCAATTTGCTTTTCCTTTTAACAAGAAAATATATTGCGTTTAAATGTACTTAACTACGGCATAATGAGACTTGTGCAGGAAAGTATGTAAAATAAAAATTCAACAAATAGTTATATTTTATCTTATTTTAATACCAACACCCCTACACAATACCTAATACCTTCTTTATTACAACTAGCAAGCATTTGGAAAATTTATTCATTGTCAAGCAAAGGATGCCATTTGGAACCTTTCTCAGAACAGAACTGTCCTGTTCTCAACTTTACTAGAAAAGAAAAAATTAACAATGTTTTTATTCGAAATCTATCAGTTTTTTATCTTGCATATAACAGGACAAATATATATTAGGGTGGTCCTTATACGGGACAGAAAAGTTCTTTTTACGGAGCATCATTCTTAATCGATTCTTTACGCCCATATCGCTAACAACATTAGAATTTGAATATTTATACCCGATACACATAGTTTGCATTAAAAAAGACATCGTAGACACTATAAAGTAAATATACTTTTGATCAGCTCGACGAGACGAGTTAATCTAGAACTGTCCGTCTATCTGTTTGTCTGTCTGTCTATATTTATGCGATTCATTCGCTTAGTTTTAAAGATATTGACCTGAAACTCGAAACTTAAGCTTTTTTCAGACCTAAGCAGTTTAAGTGTTAAAGTCAAAGTGTTACGCCCACTTGAAACGCCCCATACAAACATACTTTTTTTTTTCGAAAATTCTCCGAATTCTGTAAAAATACTTCTTATGTCATCCAATGTCAAAAGCAAGGTACCACGTCAATTTATTGGCATAGGTTCCATATGAATTCTCCTCCCATTTTCTAGTTTTCGTGTGAAAATAGTAATTATTTATGAATATATTCACTTCAAATAGATTAAAAACACTTTAAATGTCATCCCTTATATACTCTACTGATAACATATAGCCCTAATATATTGTCAGCATCCATTTTCTATTTTTTTTTTTCTCAAGCTTTTTTTCAGCCGCTCGGCTGCACTTCAAGCACTGTAACATGGCGGGGTTTCAACCTCGACACTTACTGAAATGATCTAAGAGTATTATTTCATTCTATTTCAGCTTAAAATATTCATGCAATATTCATGGAAAAATAACATTTTTCTTAAATTTAATGTAGAATCTGAAAATGCATATTTCTCAACCGGATAATGATTCCTAAGCAGTTCTAGAATAACATCCAGTCAAAATAATTTTCCCGTTTTCTAAATTATCTCTACGAAAAGTAATTTTTCCCATGTAAAATACATTGGAAACTTCATCGATTGTTTTCGATATAGAACAATCCTAGAGTGTGGTAACATTAAATTCTTTTGGACCACGAAAATGTACATGTATTCATGTTCAGTTAGAAGAGACGATTTGACTATGTCCGTTTGTCTGTCCGTCTCTTTATTTCTAAAAGTTTCATTCGGCCTATTTTAAAGATTTTGAACCGAAATTTGTTTCGACTAATAACCTTATTAAATTCCACAATAATATCATACAAGAGTCATTACAATAATATCATTTGTTATATTTTTTTCAAAGCTTTTATGCTTTTATGTTTACTTTATTTCAGAGTTGTTTCTCGACAAATACTTTAAGAGAAAGACCAAAAATAGCAGGTACTTTTTATACCCGTTACATATAGTTTAAACGGGTATATACAGTTTGTCCGAAAGTTTGCAACGCATTAAAGGAGGCATCCGGAGACCCCATAAAGTATATATATTCTTGATCAGCTCGACGAGACGAGCGGATCTAGCCATGTCCGTCTGTCTGTCCATCTGAAACACGGAACTTAAGCTTTTCTCAGTCCTAAGCAGATTAAGTGTTTAAATCAAAGTACCACGCCTATTTTAAGGTATAGCCCCCATACAAACTTACCGCCCATTTTCGAATTTTATATGAAAATAGCTATTAATTATGAATGTAGTCACTCCAAGCTGGGTAAAAATAATTCTAATGTCATCCAATGTCAAATGCAAGCTGCCACTCCCATTTTTAGCCATAGTCCCCATTCAAACTTGTCGATTATTTTCGAACAAATGTATGAAAAAGTAATTATTTTCGAAGATATATTTATAAATGTATTTAAGCCACGGATGATCACACATAATCTATTCAAAGATTCGTTTGACGGGTATTTAAGCTTCGGTTCCACCGAAGTTAACGTTTTTTCTTGTTTGTATTATGTTTTAATGTGAGTAGAACAGCGAATTGTTTTCTATTTAGTGGCAAATCCTCTAATAGTAAATATTCTTAGATATATTGTATGCTCTGCGTAATTTCCCAGTATCAGGAATATATGACACACACACAACCTTTTCCCATTGACAAAAACACAGTGGCGGTGAGCTTTGCGAATCAAAATGTCATGAATTATACAGAATAATGTTTTCTATTTTCATAAACTCAATTTAAAGCCAATTGTCACTTGTACTACGCCTCAAAAAAACTTAAACAGACATGTAAGACACCAATGAAACAGAAATCCCGTCGCTTATTATCCACAAGTCCCCAGGCAAATTCACAGCATCTGACTAATTTCTCCAACATAAGTGAAGCTGCTGAGGAGGAACAAAATCATCTACAGCAGCAGTCGAGTGGGGAACAAAACTTAAAAGACGATTGCTCGGGTAATTTGATATTCATATTCGATTTTGTAACTAAAAACAATGAATTATTAATTATTTACTCATTATCATTCTACAGCGAATGTAAACAATAAAGCAAATATATAGGAAAACACTTCTGCTGGAATTGGTGAAAACTCTGGGAAAATGTCGATAATTAATTTGAATTCGAACAAACGTCGCTGATTGTGGTGACTACGCAATGAAATGGCATCACTTAGTGAAAATCATTAAATAACAAGTTTATAAATTCGTTAAGAGTTGTTTGTCATTCAATTATGAACAACTCAAGAGATCAATCTTTTTATGTTAGCTATGAAAATTGTAAATGTATTTTTAATAAAAGTTTTAACTTTTAAATGAAATAAAAAGCGAAACCAAAAATTTAAAAGTAAACTTTTTCATAATTTTTTTTTTAGCAGTTTTACTTCCGTCCGAGTTGTTCAAATGGAAAATAAAAATGCATTCTAACTAAATAAAATGAAAAACAAGGAGATACAATTTTTTCCATGAATGGAATAATGAAGTAACTAGCAAGAATAAGTTTTTTATATGTATTGTTATTTTTATTTATATATTTTTTTTTGTCCTTGGGCTTGATTGATATTTGCCTTTTGTTGAGTTGCGTAGATAGGATTTGAATTTGCCTTTATTTAAAATAAAAACATGGAAAATCTTTAACTTCGGTAGAATCGAAGCAAAAATCCAGGCAAAAAATTTTGAATAGCTAAGATATCGAATCTCAACAGCAAAAAAAAGGTAAGCAAACAAAAAACGAATTTTTATTTTTGTTTGATTTTCGAAACTTCATACACATACCTATTTATTTACCAAAAAAATGTTGATTCTTTGGGAAAGCTGGTCTGTCGCTCTCACCGATGGGTCTAAGATGGATTGCGATGTGGGGTCCAGGGTACCCTCGGAGAGTTTGGCAGTGGAGGAGTTCTTTTGACTGCCGGGTCTCTGCAGTATGTTCCAGGCGGAAGTCCATGCTGTACTAGTGGCGTGCAAGCTACTGTTTTCATTTTCTGAGACAGCCAAATTGCCATCAAAGCGCTGGATGCTCATATTACCAAATCTAAGTTAGTAAGGGAGTGCAAAATCAACAAAATCATGCCTCTCATGGGTCCCAGGGCATAGTGATATTCCCGAAAACGAGCAAGCTGAAACGCTAGCTAGACAGGGTTCATCGGGTGAGTCTCAGCCAGTCGCGGCTTAGATCAGACCTTGCGATACTGACAGCCGCCATTACTGGGCATTGGCCCATCGGGCAACACGCGGCTTGATTAAATATAAAAGTACCTGCTTATATGTGGCCACCTTCTGCACCCATCTCTCCACTGGATCAAACTTCTCCCGTTCTGCCCTCTTTTCCAAATCCTATCTATTAAGTTGGACCAAAAAAATTAACATCTATAAAATTTCATTGAATTCGGTGGTTTCATAGGTATACTATTATGCATATCAAATGGTAACAAGTTTTGAAAAACAAAAAAAAAAACATTAATTTTTCAGTTAGATATAGCATCTTAAATATGTGGATCGATAGGTCTATTTTTATCCTTCCAAAACTTGTTTATAATAATCGGTATATAAAAATCGGTATAAGTGAAAAAAAAAAAAAAAGTCTTTTAAACCATAAGTTAAGATTTTTAGGGGAGTTCTGCAAATTCCAAATATGCAGTTTTGTTTACTCGGACAGACCTACAACTACTTTTGTTTTTTATTAAAAAAATTAAAATCCAATAATTTGACATTACATTATCGCGGTAAAACAATTAGGTAGGATTTCAAATTTTTCTATTTTGGAAGCTTGAAATGTGTACGAATCATCAACATTTTCATCAAACCTGTGCGCTCTTGAAGCTCAGTGTACATATGGGCACACAGACAGACATGGCTTTTTGTCTTGGCAAGCTGATAAGAATCAATCTAACTAATACTATTTTGGGTCTACGAAAACTACAAACTTTTTGACAAACGGATAATACCCATTCATAACGAATCAGTTTGTATAATAAAAACTCAGTTACAAAGTTATTCAAATTTCATTTGATCTAATTTTAGATTGTATTTTGATTGGATTCAATTGCATTTATTTTATAATTAAATGTCCTCCTCAGTTTATAACACATTTTCCTTTGATTGCACAATTTTTTCTGACCCACATCAATGCGTTTTCTTTATTTACAGTCAAGCGTTTTTTTTTTATTATTTTATAGTTTAATTACGTCTTTATTTTTCAATTGTTATGAATGGTGACTGTTATGCAACGTTTGTGAAACTTTTTATTTTCTGTCCATATTCTTAAAGCATAGAAAAACAAAATCACAAATCAAATCACAATCAGCTGTAGCCGAGCTGATTGACTGATGAAATTTAAAGTTTGAATGGTAGAGATTTATGTGACACACCAGATAAACTCTTTAAAAGAAAATAGAAAACATTGAACATCATTGGAATTCTGATTTCAGATTCGAATTTAAAATAAGTGGATTTGGATAATTTTATTAAACCTGTCAGGTAAGTAGTGTCGATGGCTAATCGCAGCTAATGTAGAGAGGACCCAGTGGAGATCAATAACTGTATTAAATAATAGATAGTTTGGACATGATCTATAACTAACGAAAGATCATTTATAAGTAAAGATATCAAACCCCAAGATGGCTTATTTCAAAAACTCAAGAAAGTATATATTTTTCACTGGAAAATTTCAAGAATCAAGTGAAAGAGAATTAGATTTTGACAATGCATAAAAAAAGTATTTTTTTTCAAAATTTTCGAATACTCACAAATTTTTCACATATTTGAAGCCATTCGTTTTTTTAGTTTTAAAACCTAGAAAGTACACAGGACCTAGAAAAGCTTAAGTTTTTAAAATTTTAGCCCAATATCTTTATATCTTCATCGAATAAATCGCGCAGCAACACAGACGGACAGACAGACGGACATGGCCAAATCGACGAGTCTCAACGAGCTGATCAATAATATATATACTTTATGGGGTCACCGATGCCTCCTATAATGGCTTACAAACTTTCCAACAAACTGAATATACCTGTTTACACAAGTGTAACAGGTATAAAAATTTATTTATAGAGCTAATCGCTTCAAATATGGTGCAAATAGTTCTTATATCAAGCCAAATCTTCAGTTTAAAATTGGTTCAGATTGTGCCACAAATTACTACATTTTTATACCCGCTACACATAGTGTGAAGGGTATATTCAGTTTGTCTGAAGGTTGTAACGCATTGAAGGAGACGTCGTAGACCCATAAAGTATATATATTCTTGATCAGCACGACGAGACGAATCGATCTAGCCATGTCCGTCTGTCCGTCTGTATATTTCTAAGCTTTTTTTTCGTTGAAGATATAAAGATATTAAGCTGAAATTTGGAACTAAAGCTTTTGTCGGCAACGACTATGTTAAGTTCGAGAATGAGAGTGCCACGCCCATTTTTAGGTATAGCCCCCATATAAAGTTACCGCCCATTTTCGAATTTTTGTATGAAAATGGTTATTATTTGTGAATGTATTCGCTCCCAATTGGGTAAAAACATTTATTTTGTCATCCAGTATCAAAAACAAAATGCCACGCCCATTTTAAGGTATGTCCCCCATATAAACTTACCGCCCATTTTCGAATTTTTGCATGAATATGGTTATTATTTAGGAATTTATTTACTCCGAATTACCTAAAAAAATATCTAATATCATCCAATATCAAAAGCAAGGTGCCACGCCCATTTTTAGCTAAAGTCCCCATACAAACTTACCGCCCATTATCGAATTTTTGCATGACATTGGTTATTTTTTAGTAATGTATTGACTTCAAATTGGGTAAAAACTTTTAATATCATCCAATATCAAATCCAATGTGCCACGCACATTTTTTGGCATAGGCCATACACAACGTGAGTTGTATCAGAACGTTGACCCCCGTCCTATCCCTATCTCGAAGTTCTATGAAAGCCACTGATGATAACACATTAACAATTTAAAAATACGTTTGATGGGTATATTAGCTTCGGTTCCACCGAAGTTAACGTTTTTCCTTGTTTAGAATATTTTTAGTATTTTAAGATAAAGTTTGATACAAATGCTGAAAAGAAGATATATCCATGTCAAATGATGTGTGACAGGTATATAAGCTTCGGTCCATCCGAAGGTAACTTTTTTTTTGTTTGTATGAAAATAGTTAATATTTATGAATGTATTCACTTCAAATTGGGTAAAAAAACAAAAATAATATCATTCTATCTATTTTTTACTGAAATTATAAGGATCAGCCCACTGTAACATTTAGCCCTTAAACAAGGTGATACCCCATTTTCTATTTTTTTTTTCAACAAAATTTATATTATTCTGCACTGAAGTTAAAATTAGACCCCATTATTTTGTCTAAACTTTGGTTGTATCGGACTATTGAAACAAACCCTCCCTTCTCCACATTTTACATAAGCCACTGATGATCATAATAAAATTAACCAAGATATGGCGGGTATCTCAGCTTCGGTTCCACGGAAGTTAATGCTTTTCCTTGTTTTTATTTTATTTGTGCCAAATATGTCAATAAAAATCTATTTTATATGGCAAAAGTGCCACTCTGCGTATACATGATATGATTTATTGCTTTGAAATTTATACATATCTGAAGGTTTATGCTGCATCTAAAACTTATTTTCTAGTATATAAATAAAAATATATTTGTGTAGGTAAACTTCAAGCTTTCTATTTGTTTATATATATTTTTTTATAAAGCAAATTTGATAGCAAAAAAATAATAAAAATAATATTAAATAAATAACTTTAAGGCTTTCTTTCTCTTATTGCCTGAGCTTATTCAAATATATTGTGTATATTTGGGTAGAAGTCTTTTTATTCAAGTTGGATTGGCATCTTCAAAGCTTACTGAATAGTGAAATATATATGTATTCTTTATAGGGTCTACAATAATTCCTTTAATGCGTTACAAAATTTTCGAGAAACTGATATGTGTGATGGGTAAAAAAATAAATATAAAATTTACTTTTCGTTTGATTTAATTTAAAAGTTTTTGCGAATATTTCTTGAAATATTAATGTTTAATTCTTTTCGCACATTACATGAATAGAATAACAATTTGCCGCAGAGTTTGTCATTTTGGTTTTAGTAGGGAAGTCAAATTAATTGCTAATTTAATTACAGAATTACATCTTAGGTGCGTTTATCCCTAATTAAATTTAATTTTAATTGCAAACATTAGAAGATAGGCACTCGACAGCTAATGGAAAACTCATTGCCTCTCTTGAACTTAAATGAGCAAAGCAAGCCAAAAGTTTTTTTTACATATCCGTCACACATTGAGTGAACGGGTATTATCAATTTGTCGGAAAGTTTGTAACGCATTAAAGAAGACATCGTAGACTCGATAAAGTATATAAATGCATGATCAGCTCGATGAGTCTGTTGCGATGCATTTTACTGAGAATGTTTTGAAGTTAACCATAGTTAGGTCCTAGGCAGTTTGTATTTCAGAACCAAGCTGCCATGCCTATTTTTAACCAAACCTCCCATACAAAACGTCCCGTTTTTTGGGTTTTGTATAAAAATACTAATTATTTTTGATTTTTTGGTCCTTATTAGTCTGTACGTTAGAACCTTGGTGCTACGCAAATTTTTAACTATAACATACAGCCCCCATGCAAACTTGACTAAATCCATCGTGAAATTTGGGCTTCGGAACGTTTTTCCTTGTTTTCTTAAAGATTGTTAAATTATTTGTTAGCTTTAATTTTTAACTTTTCTTCTTAAATATTTCACCGTTTTTTGACATACAAAAGTAAATATACATACACGCTACAGTGATCGAATTTTTAATTTTATGTTTAACTACGTTTTGACGTATTACCAGGAATCAACATCATTTTAAATGCTTGATTATATATCTGTGTATATGCATATACAGATATACACACATACAGAAATATACTTGTTTGTATAAATAACAACACGAATAAAACTCACAGCGAAAAAAGGTTCATATTCTATAGGGAAGAAGTTGGCAAAACAGGTTAAAACGAGTTCAATGGGATAATCTAATATAATTGATATTGTTGTTCTACAAATATTAGAACGTTATGGACACACGTACACTACCGGTAAAAAGTTTGGGTTCACTTGACAAATTGTAAGATATTTTTGAATATATAATTTTATTATAGATATTCTACAGAAAGTAATCATGTTTCATATTCCATATAATCGAGTTCTTTCTGCATTTCTTTGACTGCGATGTAATCCCGGCAAAACGAATCCGCGGTCCACAAGTCTTTTCCTACACGCAAAAGCGTTCCGTTGAAGAATGTTGTGGTAGACATTTTTGTCCATGACACCCTCAATTTCCACAATATCACCAACTTTGTCTCCAGCAGAGCATCCCCAGACCGACGCTGACCGTCCACCATTCTTACCTGCGTTCATCACGCGTTCATCACGACCAAACGTCGAACATATTGTCAACGTAGTTTGGCAACAATTTAAAATTTTGATTCGTCTGTGAACAATACTTTAGACCATTGTTAGGTTGCCCAATCATTAAGTTTTATAGCCCAATTTAATCTCTTAACTTTGTTTTGCTTGAGAAGTTATGTTTTTATACCCTGTAACTAATGGGTAAAAGCGTATATTAAGTTTGTGCGAATGTATGTAACAGACAGAAGGAGCCTAGATAGACCCTATAAAGTATATATATTCTTGATCAGCATAAGAAGGGGAGTCGAACTAGCTAAATCTGCCTGTCCGTCTGTCTGTCCATCTGTCCGTATATTATGATATTATCTCTGAGACTTTAAGAGATAGGGCCACCATATTTGAAACTTAAACTCTCCTAAGCCGTCAAATGTGCACTTGCAAACGGTTTTTCTCTAGCCCCATTTTAAGGGGTGCCCCCTATACAAATCTACCCGAAAATTGTGGGTTTTTGCGTAAAAATTTCATTGTTTTTTATTCTAGTAAGTTCAAACTTGGTATAAATTATGTCTATGATAGTCCCAATGAAATATACCAATATGGGACGGATGCAACCAAATTTTAGGTATAGCCCTCATACAAAGATCTTGCAGTCGAGCATACTCGACTTCAGCGTTCTTTTTTTTTTTTTTTTGCGGTGACGCATCCTTTTAGAGCCGTAATCTCGATATTGTCGCTGTACCGACGAAACAGATGCTCTGCCGCGCGGGCGGAGTTGAGTTGCTCTCGATTTTTCTTGCTTGCACCACAGATGAATTTTTCGTCTTGTTTTGACGTAGTTATAAGCCACCCACAACGATGACAACTCTAATTACATCAAGTTTCGCTCTTTCTTTGTAACGCTCTCATGACAGCATTTCGCGTTGAATAGCCTACTCCATGTAGTGCTACAAGTACTGCTCGTGTCTCTACACTCAGCTCTGCTTTCCGACCATTTCTCTTCAAATGAAACCTGAAATATGTAGTTTTATTTACATTTTTATAATCAGAGAAATGATATTCTTTGTATAACGTCGACTTGTATGTGAAATTTTGTCGAACAGATATGCTTTGGAACTAAAAATGTTCTTCTTTTTTTTTTGCAAAGAAAGATGACACCGACCATTAGAAATATAACTCGTGGAACGAGTTTTGCAGCATTGAGATGTTACGATTAATAGGCACTAGACGTTCTACTCGTCTCCCACGGTCACTTTGGAAAACAATAACACTCTCCTACCTCTAACCAGTAGCAAGAACGCACGTTCTTGAAAAAAATCCACGGAGTAGCCGACTTGATTGTGTAGAATTCAAAAGTAAAGTAAGTAAACCCAAAGTCCTGACCGGTAGTGTACATATAGTATGTACACACCGGCTACTTTTGAGCTTTTTGTATAAAGACTCACGAAATTTTTCTTGACAAAAACTCGAAAATTGGAGGTGGCCATGTATGAATAGGCACTCAGTTATATAGGAAATAAAGTATATAGTCAATTGATCCATATCAAATATAAACTGTACACATGGGTTACCATAACTAAAGTTTTAAACATATTTGAAGCAATGAGCTTAATAAATAACCTTTTTACACAAGTACCACGACCATTTTTAGATGTAGTCCTCATACAAATGATCCTCCCATTTTCGAACTTTGAATAAAATTAGGTAGTATTTATGAATTTATTTACTCCAAATTTGGTAAAAACACTTTTTATATCATCAAATTTCGAAACTAAGATGCCACGCCCATTTTTAGGTATAGCCCCCATACAAACTTACCGATTATTATTAAACTTCTGCATGAAAAAAAATTATTTTCTTATATATTTTTATAAATGTATATAAGCCACTGATGATCACACAAACTATTCAAAAGATTCGTATAACGGGTATTTAAGCTTCGGTTCCTAGTTTTTATATAAAAACCCGATAATAAGCTTTGGATTTGCATTGGAGCTTTATTCTACAGTGACCCGCTCCTTACCAAATCTCTTGTGTAGACGTGTGTTGGGAAGTGCATTTATTTATTTATTCAACTCATCTAGACTGGCTGAACAAGAATATATTTACTTTATAAGGTCTTAAATATCTCCTTAAGCGCGTTATATACTTTCTAAAAAATTATTATTTAAACTTTGAAAATTTAAAATTAATAGATTACACCAAAAATGGGATTCTTTCTATTTCCATGTATTTTGAGGCGAAGATTTCAAAAATGACCACCAAAATTTTTCTTAAGAACCGTTTAGGAGATATCTTCAAAAAACCGTTTTTTGTGTATGGCTCCCAATGGGACAAGAAGTTATATATGTGTATATTTTTTATCTTTGTTAAGCGTTTTTAGCGTAGCCACATTTGACACTGTTAACGCTGATATAAGACTTGAATAAATATTATATAGCACATATTATGTAACATATTTGTCTAATTTTACTTTAGGCGCTATAACTTCCACATTTTTTTATCCGATTTGAGCACTATTAGGCTTCATATTTTCACAATGAAATTGTCTTCAATTTTTAAAAATAAATAGAAATAGTTTTTATCTCCTGCGAAATTGGGATTAAAAATAAACATTTTTCAAAAAGCATGAAAATACAATTTTTCCCTGTGTTTCGACGCTTGGTACACAAAAAGTATTCATTCGATTTTTACAAATAGCATATCGTTGTGTAGAGGAAGAAATATTCTTCCAACCCATGAAAAGTTCAGCTTTATAAATTTGTCCATTCTTGACATTTTTTAGTGATAACTGAAAAAAGTCCACAAAAAACGGTTTTTTGAAGATATCTCCTAAACGGTTCTTAAGAAATGGAAATTGGTGGGTTAGAACGAATCCCATGGAATGTTGCCAATATTTGCAAACTAGTGTTAATTATGGGTCCTAGGTCCAAAAGTCGTACACCAAAAAAATATATAAATATTTTAACCGCATTTTAAAAGTGTCTATCTCTATGTCTACACATTCTAAAGATATTAAAGTTCATATTCCAGTTTTAAGGCCCCCATTTGGGCCAAAGTCGAAATATTCCGTTCTATTGCTAATCTTTTTATGTAATAACATAAATTCATAGTAGAAATTTCACCTTCCTATACTTCACTCAATCAGTGAATAAATTGTATAGCTTTTCTTATATTCATTTATTTTTCTTTTTGCCAAATTTTAGCACGAGTATCTTCTTTCTTTTTGAGTGTTCTTAGAATGTGGATGATATTATCTGTTGAAATTGATATTTGAGCATCATAGAATGCTTGTTATATTTAAAATGTCATCCACTTGTGTATCAACATCTTTTATGAATAAATATACTCGTACATTAGCACTGAATTATCAGAGCCGGATTATTGATTATTTGTTAATTTTTTTTGTTTCGCACACGTGTGCATCTTCAGTATACAACATTATCCTTACGTAACCTTAAATTATATTGCCACATGTGTAAGTGCATGGATCCATTAAAAGAGTAGTACGTGATGATAGTAGTCACTAACGTCACTAAGCGACATTGAGGATGACTTAAGATTAAAATAAGTTGAAAATATGCACTTAAAATTTATTTTCGTTTCATTTTTGAAACTAGCCGAAAGTCTGTTGTTTTTAGTTGAAAGATGTCACAAAATTGATTTGTCTTGACACCACAAGTGATGGTTTAATAGAATTGTTTTGTTTGTCTGTCTGATGCATGTAGACAAAATAACAAATACGATGTGCCAGTCTGAAGCTGGAAAAGCAAACAAAACAAGTGACTATTTCTGTGATAAAAAACAAACGAAAATTATTGACATGAATCTATTGTTTTTAAAAACGAAATCACTCATCCTGCTTAACGAATTTCAATTGCTTTTTCAAAGCTCGAAGTTATTTATACTATATAACCCGTGTGGTGTGCGGGCTGTCATGAATACCACCACAGCAGGCTCAGCATGACGTAAGAGTCGTCTGAAGAGACAACCCCTCAGAATGAGATTTGGTTTCTCAACCGGAAAACAACTTAAAACCAATTGATCACACAAACCATGGAAAAGACGGCTTGAAGAAACAAAACTACTCCAGGTGGCAGACACACAAGTGAAAATCCACCCGCGGTGAACTCTGCGGCAGGGGCATGGATTCTGGAGGCCCCATCTACCGTTAAATCTGCTACTCACCACAACTGTGGAAAAAGGAAAAACTGCTTTTTACTTTTCACCACAGATATTACGAAATTTAACACTAGGTTGATCAACCACTTTCTATTTTATTGGTTTTGACATTATCAAGTCTAAGAGAACATCTATTAACATTTTCAACATTTTCGCATATACTTCGATGTAAACTCAACTAAATTTTATAATATCATAATGTTTATTAAAAATTTCTACCTTGAGTTGTAAAAGCAGCTCACAATATCATTTATGTATAAATTAAATAATAAAAGTCCTAGAATGCAACCCTGAGGAAGCCCTACAACGCAATAAACGCGATCATTAGTACATTTATGAAGAAAACTAAATTAATATTGATGAATGAAAATCATGTTTCAAAAGCTTTTTAAAAGTGCTTGATGGCAAACCTTATCAAGCGCTTTATGAAAATCAGTATAGATTACCTCTACCTAACATCTGCATTCAAAGAATGTTATTAAAAAATTACTAAATACACCACAATTAGTAACACGGATCACAAATAATAGAATCATTAGTAGTGTCGGTAGGGTGCCTTGGTGAAAACGCATCAGTAGCGAAAAACATATTTTATAAACTAGATAGGAAGTTGCACGCTCACCATAACTCTCGGGCTAATAATATAATGGATGTATTTCTTAGATCAATGGACTTCTTATAAGTATGTCCTTTAAGAAAATGTCAGCTCAACATAAGCAACAAGTATTGAATAATGATGTTATTGTTTTTAATTGTTGTGTTATTAGTTTTTATACCCTGTACCCAAAGGGTAAAAGGGTATAATATTAAGTTTGTGCGAATGTATGTAACAGACAGAAGGAGGCAAGATAGACCCTATAAAGTATATATATTCTTGATCAGCATTGGAAGGGGAGTCGAACTAGCTAGCTATGTCTCCGTCTGTCCGTCCGTCCGTCCGTCCCTCCGCCTCTCCGTCTGTCCTCTCAATGTAGAGCTTTCAAAATTGAAACTTAGACTCTCCTAGGCCGTCAAGTGTACACTTACAAACGGGTTTTCTCTAGACCCATTTTAAGGAGTACCCCCCATACAAATCTACCCCAAAATTTTAGGGTTTTGCATAAAAACGTCATTGCTTTTTTATTTTAGAAAATTTAGAAATTTAAATTTAGTATAAATTATGTCTATGATAGTCCCAATAAAATATCCCAATATGGGTAGGACCAACAAAATTTTGGGTTTAGCTCCCATACAAATTTACCCCAAAATTTTGGGTTTTTACATAAAAACGTCATTGTTTTTTATTTTAGAAAATTTAAATTGAGTATAAATTATGTCTATGATAGTCCCAATGAAATAGACCAATATGGGTAGGCCCAACATAGTTTTAGGTATAACCCCATTCAAAGATTTACCCGATTTTTTAAGTTTTTCTATTAAAATCAAATTCAATGAGTTATGGTAGTAAAATAGAACCTAACTTAAGGTACATATAGATTGGGTACAGGGTATCTTGCAGTCGAGCATACTCGACTTCAGCGTTCTTTCTTGTTTTTTTGTATTATTTAGATTAAAATCTAAATAGCTCGGTCCAATTTTTTTCAAAATATTATTTACGTTAGAATTGTAAAATATTCTAAGTAGAAATGGGGATGACCCGTGTTTTCCCGAAGAAACTCGAAAATATTTTTTTATAAAAGCGCAACCTAGCCAGACCATATACGACATGACATTTTTTAAACGATGTATGAAAAAGTAGTATTTTAATACATATTTTTTTTAACTTTAAAATATAAGGTTGTCAAATATCTCCCTTCCGCTTTATTGCTCTTTATTCAATGCTTTATAAAAAGTGTTACAGTGATCGGACTTAGTTCAAATATGCGCCGTTTTGTTCGATAATCTGTTTCCATCTAGACGGCAACTTTATAACAAACCCCTTGTAGAACCCACCCTCCTTATTTGCGAAGACCTCGGACAGCCACTTTTCACAAGCCTCTTTTGAGGTCACCTTTACACCACCAAGGGCGTTTGCCATGGACAGGAATAGGTGGTAATCACTTGGAGCTATGTCAGGGCTATATGATGGGTGCGATAAAACCTTCCGAGCTCCCGTAGCTTCTGACGAAACACCAAAGATGTGTGTGGCCTGGCGATGTTCTGGTGGAACACTACACCCTTCCTGTTGGCCAATTCTGGACGCTTCTGGTCGATCGCCTGCTTTAAGCGGTCCAGTTGTTCGCAGTAGATGGTAAATTTAAGCGTCCGGCCATATGGAACCAGCTCATAGTGGATGATTCCCTTCCAATCCCTTCCAATCCCACCAAACACACAGCAAAACCTTCCTGGCCGTTAATCCCGGCTTGGCCACTGTTTGGGACGATTCACCGGCCTTCGACCACGACCGTTTTCACTTGCTATTGTCGTATGTCGTATCCCTTTTTCGTCGCCAGTCACCATCCTCTTCAAAAATATGTCGATTTCGTTCTGTTTCAGCAGCATATCGCAGCCGTTGATTAGGTCCAGAAGGTTTTTGTGCGTCAAATTATGCGGCACTCAAACTCAAGTTTTTATACCCGCCACACATAGCGTGAAGGGTATATTCAGTTTGTCTGAAAGTTTGTAACGCATTGAAGGAGACGTCGTAGACCCCATAAAGTATATATATTCTTGATCAGCTCGACGAGACGAATCGATCTAGCCATGTCCGTCTGTCCGTCTGTCTGTATATTTCTAGGCATCTTTTTTGTTGAA
This sequence comes from Leucophenga varia, assembly GCA_018903435.1. Lineage (NCBI taxonomy): Eukaryota > Metazoa > Arthropoda > Insecta > Diptera > Drosophilidae > Leucophenga > Leucophenga varia. The sequence goes on from JAEIFJ010001620.1 coordinate 106,266, forward strand.
GATATAAAGATATTAAGATAATTGAAATTTGGAACTTAAGCTTTTCTCGGCAACGACTATTATGAGTTCGAGAATTAGAGTGCCACGCCCATTTTTAGGTATAGCCCCCATACAAACTTACCGTTTTTTTCCGATTTTTTGTATAAAAATTTTAATTATTTATGAATGTATTCGCTCCCAATTGTGTAAAAACATTTCTTTTGTCATCCAGTGTCAAAACCAAAATGCCACGCCCTCTTTTAGGCATAGCCCCCATATAAACTTTCCATTTTTTCCGATTTTTTTAAAAAAATACTAATTATATATGCATATATTCACTCCAATTTGGCTAAAAACATTCTAATGTCATCCAATGTCAAATCAGATGTGCCACGCCCATTTTTTGGTACAGCCCCCAAACAAACTTTCCGCCCATTTTCGAATTTTCGTAAGAAAATGCTTATTATTTATTCATGAATTTACTCCATATTGGGTAAGAACTCTTCCAATATCATGGTGCCACGCCCATTTTTAGGTGTTTCTTCCATACAAACTTACCGCCTATTTCCAGATATTTTCGAGAAATACGTTGTTATACATATCTGTATTTTTAGCTCAAAATTTTAAATTAATATTGTGTGTAAACGGGTGCCACTGATGATTACACATAAACTCTTTAAAGATTCGTGTGACGGGTATTTAAGCTTCGGTTCTACCGAAGTTAACGTTTTTTCTTGTTTTTTTGTATCCAGCCTTCTGCAGATGGTTTAAAATGGTTTGGTGACTAACTCCCATCTCCTGGGCGATGTCACGAGATGTCACATGCCGGTCTAACTCGATGCTTTCCATGATTTGATCGGTATTCGTCGTCACAGGTCTTCCACACGCTTGCTTTTCCAAGGTGTTGTTTTCACCGGTTCGAAGTGATCCCCAAAACACCATTAATCTCACGGAACGTTTCTCTAGCGGATTTGCGTTTTGTAGGTTATGCCAAGGATTTTCAAATGATGTATAGTATTCTCCGATACGAGCTCTGTAGCTCTTTGTACATAGCCGCGAAATTCAAAAGACAAATAGGCGGATATATGACAACCTTATATTTTCGTATTAGTTCAGTAGGTTACTGCCTTGCCAATAGTTTTGAATGTTCTAAGTTCAAATCCCAGGCTCATCGCTAAAATAATAAAATACTTTTTTTTATTATTAATTATTATTTTATAAAGGATACACACTTTTAAAAATCGTGTTTTTTTTTTGGCTTTTTCAGGCCACGAACACGCACCAAGTATAATCTTTGGGAATTTAGCACAATGGTTGTCGGAACCAGACTGACTGTAAAATTTAAACGAACGGAATTTAGTAACATTTTATATGTTTCCATATATGGATACGAGAGATTTTATATTGTTATACCTGTTACACTTTAACAGGTATATTCAGTTTGTCGGAAAGTTTGTAACGCATTAAAGGAGGCATCGGAGACCCTATAAAGTATATATATTTTATTCGATTTTAGCCATGTCTGTCCGTCTGTCCGTCGCGTCTGTCCGTCCGTCCGTCTGTCCGTCTGTCTGTGTGTTGCTGCGCGATTTATTCGCTCAGTTTTAAAGATATTGGGCTGAAATTTTAAACTTAAGCTTTTCTAGGTCCTGTGTACTTTCTATGTTAAAATCAATGTGCCACGCCCACTTTTAGGTATAGCTCCCATACAAAAGTACAACATTTTTTCAAGTTCTTATATGAAAAAATGTATTTATAAAGCGAATGGCTTCAAATATGGTTAAAATGTTTCTTATACCATGCCAAAATCTTTAGTTTAGCGAGTTCCTAAATTTTTAAGAGTATATATAATTTGTTTGGGTATTTTGAAATAAAATTTAATACAAATGATGCACACGAAGGTCTATCAACGTCAAATGATGTGTAACAGGTATATAAACTTCGGTCCAACCGAAGTTAACTTTTTTCTTGTTTTTTTTCAGTTAGTTTCAGAGTTTTACGGGAAGATACATTTCCAGTAAAATGTACAAAATTGAATAAAACTGCTTTATCGAAATTTTCCCTTTCTGTTTACTGGCATTTGGAAGTTAACAAATGATTTATTCTACAATAAAAAAAATATTTTACAATATTATACAAAAGTTGGATAAACGAAAGTTTCAATAGAGTTAAACAGAGCATTCCGCTCTGTTAACTAAATGTAGAAAAAAAAGCTTTTTTAACAGTATTAAACTTCTATCGAAAAAAAATGTTTAGATAAGTTATGTATTTAATCAGTTTACATTTTAAAACTAGCTGACTCATTCTGACCCGTACCATATTTGATCAAACGTACTGCCGAAAATTTTGCTTTCCATGAGTACTTAAGCAAGAGAATTTTGTTCAGTGCACACAAAATATAAAAAGTTTACATCAGCCTCAGCCCACAGTAGTTTAACAGCGACGATCAAACGAAACACATCGCAGCAAAAACAATACAAAACAATACAATACAAAAATGGCAACGCAATCAGCTAACAAACTTGCATCATCAGCTGCAACTAATAATGACAAAGTATCGGGAACAGTACCTACATGGCTTAAAGCCGAGCTCTTCGATGATATTCTTCGACAAACTATTCCGGACTATCAAAAAACCATATATTTTAAGGCAAAGCCAGGCGTAGGAGCAGGTGAAAACTATGCAACCGTTATGCTTCGTTTGGAGATCGATGTTGAATTAGAAGGTTCAATATAAAAACGATAATTATAAATTTAATGGAACATAAAATACAATATTTTCATTTCAGATGGCAAAAGCAAATCGATTTCGTTTATGATAAAAATTGCTCCTGACTCGGACGCATTTCGTGCTATAATGAAGAATAACAATATCTTTACAGTGGAGCGTGAAATGTATCAAAATATTGTACCCGAGTTAGAGCAGCTGTACCACGACGCTGGTATGGAGATTCAATTCGGTGCCAAAAACTATACAATTGAGGCTCCAGATGAGTACGTTCTATTAGAGGACTTACGTCGTAAAGGTTTTAAGAATTCAAATCGCTTGGAAGGCCTCGATATTGTCCATACGCAGTGTGTTCTCCGTAAGCTAGCACAGTGGCATGCTGCTTCAGCAGTACGCGTGGCAACGAAAGGCCCATATGCACCCAAATACACGGATGGATTCTATAACGAAAATAATCGAACTTTAATGGAGCAAATGAACATAAATACAACCAAACAGCTCAACGAGTGTATGCCTATGTACAAGGGACATGAAGAATATATCGAAAAAGTGGTAAGTTGAAGTGTAATAAACTTAAGTGAATTTCTATTTAATTTAACATTTATATTTTTTTTTGTGTAGAACGAGCTGCGTCCAAATTTATTAGATTTTTATTTCAAAATGTCCAAAGTGGATCCAAATGAATTTAATGTTTTAAATCATGGCGATTGTTGGAGTAACAATATTATGTTTCAATATGATGCTTTTGGCGGTATAAAGGAAACCTACTTAGTCGACTATCAAATACCAAAATATGGAACAGTTGCTCAGGACTTGCTATATTTTTTTGATCTCTTCTACAAAGTTCGAACACAAATTAAGCAAATTCGACTATTATATTAAGTTTTATCATGATTGTCTGATCGAACATTTGAAATTGCTTAGATATAGCAAGCCAATACCAAAATTGAGAGATATTCATGCTGCACTTTTCAAGTATGGCATTTGGGGATATACTACTGTGACAACCGTCATGGCTGCCGTTTTTGCTAGATCCAAATGAGAAAGCTAATATCGACAATTTTATTGGCGAGACGGATGAGGCCAAAAAATTTAAAATGCTTATGTACACCAATGATAGATATTGCAAACACGTTGAAGCAATAATGCCCTGGCTGCTTAATCGTGGTGCCTTGGACATTTAAAAAAACTTCGAACAAATAAAAATGGAGACTAATTGAAGAATTATTTGACTTGTGATATTATATCTTATCAAATTGATTTTCAAACTCGTCAAACCATGCATTATGCCTTCTTGTCATATATCTAATAAAAATGTTAGTCTTTTTCAAATGAATTTACCTATTATTACACATATTTACGGTTGATTGCATTGAAAACATTTTAAAATCTGAGAAAAAGTTTTTCTAAAAATTTCATAAATTTCTACGAAATTTGTTAAAAATTCTGTAAATTGGACAGTAGCAATCCAAAATGTTAAATGTTATCGATCTGTCCATTTTAACGGCTGTTAAATTTAAGATGTTCAGGAGGTCGAATATAACGATCGGCTGATTGCAAAAAGGTTTTTGTGTGAATTGTAATTGTAAAATTGTGCAGAAAAGCTTTATAAAACATGCGTTTGGGAAGCATCTTTTGTTAGCATTGCACATTGGTCGGTCTTGTATGAAATCAGCGGGCAAAAATACTTCCACTGCCTATATCAAAGTGAAATTTGTATCTTAGCTTTTTAAATTCATTATTAGTAATAAACAATACTAAAAGCAACAATAATAATAACAATCATAAAAAATAGGTCGTATTAATTAATTTTTGAGCAAAATATACAGTTTTTTGAGGTTAGAATGAAAACGCGAACGAGCTTTTGAATTCTGACTTCAGATTCAGCAATCAAAAATATATTTGAATTCACTACCCTGGTTCGCCACACTTGTCATACATTTTTTTTTTTGTATGATGTTCACTTTTTTGAGGTTAGTAAGAAAACTTGAAGCAACTTTTATAAATTCTGACTTCAAATTCGGATTCAGTGACCCAAAATTCATAATGACCCTCCGCCGAGCACGACATTAATTTTTTTATTGTATGTCCTAAATCCAATTTATCCAAAAATTATCACAAAAATGTAAATAAAACAAGAAAAAATGTTAACTTCGGTAGAACCCGTCACACGAATCTTTAAAGAGTTTATGTGTAATCATCAGTGGTCACCCAAGTTTACACACAATTTAATTTCAAATTTTGAGCTAAAAATACATATTTGTATAAAAATTTTCTCGAAAATATTTGAAAATGGGCGGTAAGTTTTATGGAAGAAACACCTAAAAATGAGCGTTGCACCATGATGTTGGAAAAGTTTTTACCCAATATGGAGTAAATACATGAATAAATAATAACCATTTTCATGCAAAAATTCGAAAATGGGCGGAAAGTTTGTATGGGGGCTATACCTTAAAATTGGCGTGGCATCTTGGTTTTGATATTGGATGACAAAAGAAGTGTTTTTACCCAATTTTGAGTGAATACCTGCATAAATAATACCTATTTTCATACAAACATTTCAAAATGGGCGGAAAGTTTATATGAGGGCTATGCCTAAAAGAGGGCGTGGCATCTTGGTTTTAACCTTGGATGACAAAAAAAATATTTTTACCCAATTGGGAGCGAATTCATTCATAAATAATTAGTATTTATATACAAAAAATCGGAGAAAAACGGTAAGTTTGTATGGGGGCTATACCTAAAAAATGGGCGTGGCCTTCTCATTCTCGAACTTAACATAGTCGTTGCCGAGAAAAGCTTAAGTTCCAAATTTCAGCTTAATATATTTATATCTTCAACAAAAAAGATGCCTAGAAATATACAGACAGACAGACAGACGGGCATGGCTAGATCGATTCGTCTCGTCGAGCTGATCAAGAATATATATACTTTATGGGGTCTAAGACGTCTCCTTCAATGCGTTACAAACTTTCAGACAAACCGAATATACCCTTCAAACTATGTGTGGCGGGTATAAAAAACCCTCCGTCGATTATTTTTATTTTTGCATTTTTATGATCAGTAAACACCACCAAATGAAACCCCATTTAAATTTTTCGAAGAGGATAAAAACCAGTTGAAGCGCACCGTGATGTATAAGCAGTACAAAAAATGTTTGGTGAAATAACACGAATAACACAGAGAGTAGCAAAATGTTGCGACTGAAATTAAAAATGTAGACTAAGAAAACATTAACAAATGTTAACAAACATGTTTCATTTGAGGGCGACTGAAATTTTATTTGTTTAGTATTTTAGTATTTTAAGATAAAATTTAATACAAATGCTGCACACGAAGATCTATTCACGTCAAATGATGTGTGACAGGTATGAAACACCAATATTTGAATCTACATTATCTCAGGAATACAAAAAGGTTGGATTACAATTTTTACAGTTTTGGAAGCTTGAAATTTATAATTATCGAGAAATCGTACTAGCTACGTAGTAAGCTATTGAAATATTGTAATTTAGGTGATCTTATGGTCCCTCGATAAATGAGAAGGCCATGTCGCAAAATTTGATTTTTTAAAGACCAAAAATACACATAAAGCATTTTCTTGTCTAATTTAAGGTACCTACATATCTTGAAAAAATTATTCCCGGCCAAAAAATATAAATGAAAAGTGAAAATTTTTTTGTATCAAAAAATAAAAGTGTGTTCGTGGTATAAGTCTCCTACCAATCGCATATAAAATTCTATCCGGCGTACTGTGTAACAGACTGGTACCATACGTACAAGGTGTACTTGGTTTTAGACCGAAGGAGTCGACCATCGACTCCACTTTTACACTACGCCAGATCCTGGAGAAAACCAAAGAAAATTAAGTCGACACACACCACTTATTTGTCGATTTCACAACCGATTTCAACACGCCAATAAAATCAAAGTTTTACAAGGCACTGAATGAACTTAGTATCCTTGGTTTGCAGCCCTGGTATAAATACTAATTACAAAACACTTAGCTTGTGGAGTTTAAATAAATAGAGCTTTTCGAAGCAAAGGGCGGTTGGAGGTAAAAAAAATTTTGGACTTCTTTTAAAAAATCAACATTAATATTGTTACCTAACCTAGATATACCATATTTGGTAGCTCAAATAATTGTTCCAAAAAGTATTTCAGTTTTGCTCACATCATATAAAATCTATATACAGTCCCTATACAATTTTTACTTACTCTAGATGAACTTTTTTGATTCTTTTCACAATTTTAATAACACATTTTTTTCGTCTTGTGTAAATGACAAGTTTGGCTTTTTAAGAGTAACAAAAGTTACTGTTGTAAAAAAAGACAATGAAAAACGTTAACTTCGGTAGAACCGAAGCTCAAATACCCGCCACACAAAACTTTAATTTTTTCATGTATGATCATCAAATTAAAAGAATATATACAAAATTTTTAGGTTCAAATGAAGATAAAACAATACTTTTCTTGAAAAAATAAAAAAAATGTAAACTATATATGTATGTATAGTGTCTGTGTGTTATAGAGACCCAATTCTTGTCAAATTGGTAGTATATACATAGAATGACAGTAGAAATTTTTTTACCCAAATTGGAGTAAATATATTCAAAAATAAGAACTATTTTCATACAAAAATGGGCGGTATATTTGTATGGGGACTATACTTAGAAATGGGCGTGGCATCTTTGTTTTGATGTTGGATGACATAAGAAGTGTTTTTTAGCCAATTTGTAGTAAATACATTCATAAAAAATACAAAAAAAAACGAATAAAATGGTAAGTTTGTATGGGGGCTATACCCGGAAATGGGCGTGGTACCCTGATTTTGACATTAGATGACTTTAGAAGTGTTTTTACCCAATTTGAAGTAAAAACATTCATAAATAATTACTATTTTCATACAAAAACTCAAAAAAAACGTGTAAGTTTGTATGGGTTCTATACCAAAAAATGGGCATGGCACTTTGGTTTTAATATAAAAAGTATTCGTTGCCGAGAAAACCTTAAGTTCCAATTTTTAGTTGAATATCTTCACCTAAAAAAAAAAAAAAGCGTAGAAATAAACAGACACACAGACGGACAGACAGACAGAAGGACATGGCTAGATCGATTCGTCTCATCGAGCTGATCAAGAATATATATACTTTATGGAGTCTACGACGTCTCCTTCCATGCGTTGCAAACTTTCAGACAAACTGAATATACCCTTCACACTATGTGTGGCGGATATAACAAAGCATAAAAAAACAGGGCAAGTAAAAACCTTTTGTAAATGTGCCCCAGTAATTGTACCCAAATCAGCTCAATTTAGTTCAGCTATTTATTCTCCAGATGTTTGTTCATATCCTGATAGTCATCCATTTCGATCCGTTTTATATGATATTGCCAAAATATGAAAGAATATGCGGTCATCGAATAGCCAGAGCAATATTCATCGCATGTTTATGTTGCGCTATTTAATTGCAGATGCTTCAGCCTTTTCTGAAGAGTTCAATCAAACATTCAAACGAGTCCATTGCTATAATAAAGCGTAATGAGGCAAATAAATATCTAAACCATTTAGAGTCGATTTTCAGGGGTGACACCGAAAACTTAGATTTTTGGTGTAAGTGTTTTGGTGTTAATAGTCTAAACGCCATGACACCGATTATTATTAATTTTTTGAATTTCTGTACAAAAAAATCAAATTTGTGACCCGCTAAACTAAAACTAAACCCTGCAACTCTATCGGCTTTGCGACGACAAATAAGTTCAGCATCAGTAATTGTTGAATGAAATCACCATAGGAGCCATATACTAAACTCCACAAATGAGTTTAAACCGTACACTAAATGATTAACATCCGTTTTGAGACGAAACACACAAAACATATATTCTGCGAACAACAACAACAACCGGTGTCACCCCGATTTATCCCATTAAATATCGACTCTAAGTTATTTTCGTAGAAATACATATTTAGTATATACTTTTTTGAAAAAGTCAACACTAAAATTTAAACGAGTCATGCTGCTACTAAAAGTTGGTAGTAAAAAATGTACTTATTATGTGAGGTACTTTTTAGTATTTAAAAATTGTAAAAAATAAACTTTTATATGCGTTGTCAAAACCATGGTACAATAATACAAGGAACTGCCACTTCTAGTTTCTCTGTCAGCGTTTGAGTACTTATTCATTTTCAGTATGAATGCGAAGGTCTTAGCGAAAGGTCGTGCATGTTCGACTGCTGCCGGCAAAAAACAATTTGTTTTTTTTTTTTTTAAATCGTATTTATGTGGTAGTTTTCCAGCTCGTCTTTTTTTTTATTATTATTGTTAAAATATATTTATAATATTAATATGTAAAATTAATTACGTTTTGTATTAAAAATGCATTGGTTTCTTTTTCATATAGAAGCAACCAAAACTTCTCAACAGCAACAACAAAATTTTCTCTCTCTCATCTATCTCTTTCATGCACAGGAGCAACGCTCAAGTTGCTTATTTGATGTAATGGCAATATCTTGTATTATTGTACCATGGTCAAAGCTATGTTGCAATTAGAGAAGGTGGTGTATTCGTATTTTGTCCCTTTCTATTTTCCTGTCTATTGTCTGTTTAAGTTGTCAGTTTACATGAAAGTTTCATTGTGAGTGATTAAGAAACGGAAAAAGTTATTTTTTTGCAGCTCATAAGTTCATGGAAAATGTAGGTTAAACAAATTTTACCCTTATTTAAAGCACTTATTTTACCTTTAAAAAAATATTTAAGTAGTTCAAATAGTCAGGCAGTATTCAGAATGGCAGATCAAATTGTACTCAAACTACAATATCTTAAACTGAAAAAATGCTCACATTGCTAAATCTAGACACCTGACTAAAAAATGTTAAGCATAATGGCAGAGTCAGTTTTAAAAAAGTAACCAGGGACCAATATTTTGTAAAAATTTTATAAATGTTTTGTATTTTTTTGTGGTAAAACATAAACATCTTTTCAAGGTGTTGACGCTTAATTATATTAGGGCATTCAGCAAAAACAATTTTAATTATGTTAATCAAATTGCTGACCCCGAATGTGTTGCTTAATTTCCGAATTGAAGCGCTCAAGCCTTAAATCAATTGGCTTTGCGAATAGTTCATCTTTATGTATTGTTATATCCAAGTATTTATGTAATTTGGGTATAACATACGCATAACATTTACTTGAAACGTTAACAATGTCATCTCGACAACACGACTATATCGTGTGGAAAATCATACAAGACTTCGTATATTGCTGCATAAATTTGCTCAGCGGATTTATATGCTGAGAGTATTAACTCGTAAAATATGTTATGCAAAATAGAAAACAGAGCCAATGAATACCTACCTTTCCTAATTTTACGAGGCTATCGACTAATCTTCGAAATAATACAATTACGCTGCAACTCAAAATATATTTTAATATTTGTGCTGGGTACAATAAAAGAATGTGATTATTTCGCATATTCTCGTATACACAGAAACCAAAAAAATAGGCAGCCACAAAAAAGGTTTGTGGCATGCACGCAATCCAATATAAAAACCGAAATATTACGTATACGTATGCACGAATATATTTTGTACAGAAATATGGAATACAATGCATTTGTTCACTGTCGATATATACACGTGTAGGTATATATTGTAAGTTATTTTATTTTAAAGTAAATTTTTATCACGGCCAAACTAACTTTAATATATTGCCAAGGTACTAACATGTTCACTAAATATATTTTAACAGGAAATAGTTTATACAAAATATTTAAAAGGCAACTAATGTTTAAAATAAAATATTTTTTTCTAAAAAACTTGTTTGTGGCTATTCCAACTGCTACGAAACTGTCTTTTAAATAATTTGCAAAAACTATTTCCTTTTAAAATATATTTAGTGAGCATGTCATTACCCAACCAATTTGCTAAGGGCCAAGTCACACGATTTTCAGGCACAACCTCGTGTGAAATTTCTCACTTGAAAAAATGTAGCATCATTATTTTCTTTTTTTTCTTACTCTGATATCACAAGTAGTCTGTACAGACATTTTTAAAAATTTCAAGTACGAAAATGAAAATGCCATACCTATTTTTAGGTATAGCCCCAATATAAATCAACCAGCTATTATCGAGCTTTTGTATAAAAAATAGTTATTAGGTAAATAGGAATGTATTCACTCCAAACTGGATAAAATCACTTCTAATATCATCAAACATCAAAGTCAAGGTGATACGCCAATCATAGCCCCCATACAAACATATAGAAAATAGCTGTTATTTATGAATGCATTTACTTCAAATTGGGTAAAAACACTTCTATTGTCACCCAATGTCAAATATAAGGTGCCACGCCCATTTTTAGGTATAGGCCATATAAATTTTTGTGTGAAAATAGTAATTAATTATAAATGTATTCAATTTAAATTGGGATAAAATTCATATATTATCATATTTACTTTACTCTACTGATCTTATAAAGATCAGCACACTATAATATATAGCCCCAATACAACGTCAGCATCAATTTTCTATTTTTTTAATGTTTATTCTTCTGTATTTAGGTTAAATTTGTCACCATTGTTGTGTCTTAACTTTGGTTGTATCGGACTATTGACTCCAAGCCATCTCTTCACCAAATTTTACTTAAGCCACTGATGATCATAAATAAACAAACAAGGGTGTGGCGGGTATTTGTGCTTCGGTTCCATCGAAGTTAACGTTTTTTACTTGTTTTTATTTTTTTTTCTTATAAAGAACTTGACAAAATGTAGTACGTTTGTATGGGGGCTATACCTAAAAGTGGGCGTGGCACATTGATTTTAACATAGAAAGTACACAGGACCTAGAAAAGCTTAAGTTTAAAATTTCAGCTTAATATATTTAAAACTGAGCGAATAAATAGCGTAGCAACAAACAAACAGACGGACGGATAGACGTAATCGATTCGTTTCTTCGAGGTAATCAAGAATATACTGAAGGGTCTCGATGCCTCCTTTAATGCGATACACACTTTCCGACATACTGAATATACCTGTTTCACACTATGTGTGACAGGTATAAAAAATAATAATTTCAAAAGTTTATATTATTCTTATATGTATCTAATATGTTTACAAAATATGGCAACCCATGTGGTGCCAATTTAAATATTGAATTTTAATAAGTAATTTTAAAATTTATTTTAGTTAAAAGATTGGGTACTCTAAAATTTAAACATTTTTAAAAAGATTTTTATAACAGAAAAATTTAAGAATATTTAAAATTTTCGAAAAATATAAGCCAAAAATACATTGAAATTTATCTTTATTCTCATCTAAAGCATCAAACGCCAAAGGGACAAAATGTACTTTAACCATCAAACTACTATGAAGTATATGGAAGACTTTCAATGGATTTAATTTGGCGCTTTGATAAACATTGAAAACGCTATCTATGCCATTTCTGCTATTTTATTGCAAAAATATTCGAAAGCTAAAAAAGCCAAAAGCATGTTCAATTTTCTTTGCTTGGCTTTAAATTGTTCGCAAATCTGTACGAGAATAGCAATCTCAATCGTAGTTAAGAGATTGGATCACACAAAAATCAATATTGTGCTGATATCCCACACAAACCCGAAATTTAAAAATTTATTTCTGTAATTTAATGTCAGCACGCATCCAGACTATAGTGCGTATGAATACGGAACAAATAGCAAACAAATTAACATAATGAATTCTGTGAAGCATCGAGCCACGCATGCACATGCACTAATTATGCCAATATATATTTCAGCATAAAATTAATGAGCAGCAAAAATGATTTAAAATGAGGAGGCACGCATTTTTTATACCCGCCACACATAGTGTGAGGGGTATATTCAGTTTGTCGGAAAGTTTGTAACGCATTGAAGGGGACGTCGTAGACCCCATAAAATATATATATTCTTGATCAGCTCGATGAGACGAATCGATTTAGCCATGTCCGTCTGTCTGTGGTGTGTCTGTCGTTTACTTCTACGCATATTTTTCGATGAAGATATATAGATATTACGCCGAAATTTGGAACTTAAGCTTTTCTCGGCAACGACTACTTTGTATGTTAAAACCAAGTTGCCACGCCCATTTTTAGGTGTAACCCCCAATACAAACTTACCAAAAATTTTCGAATTTTTGTGTTAAAATAGGTATTATTTATGCATGTATCCACTCCAATTTGGGTAGAAACTCTTCTTATGTCATCCAAAGTCGAATCCAAGGTGCCACGCCCATTCCTAGGTATAGCCCCCATACAAATTTACCGCACATTTTCGAATTTTTGTATGAAAATAGGTACTATTTATGAATATAATCACTCAAAATTGAATAAAAACACTTTTGACGACATCCGATATCAAAAACAAAGTACCACGCCCATTTTTAGGTGTAGCCCCCACACAAATTTACCGACCATTTTTAAATTGTTGAATAAAAATTGGTATTTATTTACTCCAAATTGGGTAAAAACACTTCTCTTATCATCCAATTCCAAAACCAAGATGCCACGCCCATTTTTATGTATAGCCCCCATACAAACTCACCAATTTTTTCTTAACTTTTGTATGAATAAATGTATATAAGCCACTGATGATCACACATAAACTATTCAAAGATTCGTGTGGCGGGTATTTATGCTTCGGTTCCACCGAAGTTAACGTTTTTCCTTGTTTTTTTTATTATGATAGCACAATCACATCAAAATAATTTTGGAGGTTTAAAACCAAAAATTTAAACTGAACGGTAACTTAAAATTGAAACAAGTCCTAAATTTTACTTTTTAACGCGATTCTGTAAAAAAAAGGTGGACAAGGATATCTTCAATAAATAAATTAATGAAAGTGTTCAAGAGGTGTTACAGTATCGAAATCTGAAAATTTAAGAGTTAAAACTGAAAAAATATCATAGTTCATAGAATTTGTAAATTGTAAAAATTTGCAATAAGAATTGTAATATACAAAATTTTACACTTCTGATAAGTAGCTCAATTAATTTAAAACAATTTGAGTCCTATTTAGCCAAGACCTGCTAAGAAAATTTGAAAAAATAGTAAAAAACAAGGAAAAACGGTATCTTCGGTAAAAGCTCAAATACTCGCCACAAGAAACTTTAAATAGTTCGTCAATAATCATCAACGACGTAGATAATATTCCGAAAAGGGGTTGCGTGGGGACAACTCAAGTTGGGGCTCAAACAAGACGCATATACTATATATAAAATTTAAAGCTTAAAATTGAGATAAAACAATAATTTTCTTGAAAAAAAAAAAATATGGAAGGTTAGTTTGTATGGGGCCTGTATGTTACAGTGGCCCTATCGTTGTCATGTCATAGGATGGCAGTAGAAGTGATTTAACCCAGATTGGAGTCAACTATTTTCACAAAAAAAGTCAAAAATGATATTAAAAGTATTTTTATCTAATTTGAAGTAAATACATTTAAAACAAGAAAGAACGCTGAAGTCGAGTATGCTCGACTGCAAGATACCCTGTACCCAATCTTTATGTACCTTAAGTTAAGTTGTATCTTACTACCATACCTCATTGAATTGAATTTTAATACAAAAATTTAATAAATCGGGTATATCTTTGTATGCGGGCTATACCTAAAATTTGGTTGGTCCCACACATTTTGATATTTTATTGGGACAATCATAGACATAATTTATACAAAATTTTATCTTCCTAGAATAAAAAACAAAAACCCGTTTGCAAGTGAACACTTGACGGCTCAGGAGAGTCTATGTTTTAAATATGATGGCCCTATCTCGTATAGTCTCCGAGATAATCTCTCTCATACGGCAGAATGCAGGACAGACAGACAGACAGACGGACGGACGGATGGATGGACGGACAGGCAGACATAGCTAGTTTGACTCCCCTTCCAATGCTGATCAAGAATATATATAGTTTATAAGGTCTATCTTGCCTCCTTCTGTCTGTTACATACATTCGCACAAACTTAATATTGGATTTTTGGATTTTCCTACAAAAAATCCAAAAAACGTAGGAAGATTGTATGGGGGCTCTACCTTTAAATTGGCGAGGCACCTTAGTTCTTACATACAAACTACCTAAGACCAACAAAAGCTTAAGGCGAAAATTTCAGGTCAATATCTTTACAACCTTTCGAGTAAAACGCATTGCAACAGACAAACTGATAATTACCTTACACTATGTGTGGCGGATATAAAATAAAAGTTCCCACGAATGTACGCCTAAAATAAATAAGAGACGGGTTTCTTTTAAGACCAAATTATTGACTTTTTCTGGTATCGTTTGTGCGAGAATTCAGTTAATTATGATGTTTCATCAGCTATAGCTCAGCTATTATTTACCCAATCAAACCTAACTGGCTATCGTTGGACGTTGGATTTTAAACTTAAGCTTTTATAGGATTTGTGTACTTTGTGTGTTAAAAGCAATTATTTTTGTTGCTAAGCAATATTGAATATAATAACTTTCGGTATAAAATAGCAACTTAAATATTTTTTGTACAAACGAATGCTTTGATGCTTATAAATACCAGCCAACAGCCATCACTCATTCTGTTTAATGTATAAATATCTGCGAATTCTGTTGATGTTGCTAACTCATCAATTACGTTCATGCATTAACTTTATGGGATGTCTTGCATGCAATCGTACAATATATCACACGTTTTTTTATTGCCACATAGAATAACTTATCTCATAAGATTAATCCAGCATTTTTAAGAACTTCAAACATTTAAATTTGGAACAAAACAGTACGAAAGTTTTATTAGCTGCACTTGTGAAAATAAACCAAAATATATTCTTAAGTTTTTCTTATATACCCGATATTCAGTATGTTGGAAAGTTTGTAAAGCATTAAAGCATACGTCATAGACCCCATAAAGACATGTCAATCTGTAGTTATGCGAGTCATTCGCTTAGTTTAAAAAGATATTGACCTGAAATTTGTGAACTTAAGCATTTCTAGGTCCTAAACTTAGCATCCTGTGACATTTACTACGTCACCATGAAAGGCAACACATATTTGTAGATGAACGTCTCGCCTCGATACGCATCAGAGCTAAATTTTTCAACATTAGCCTTATATGTGTACACGCCCCGACAATTGTTAAAGCTGAAATGGATAAAGATGAATTCTATGAGCGCTTGGAAAGCCTCTACGATCGCTGCCCCAAGCAAGACATAATCGAATTCATCTGTGATCATCAGTGATATTAACGCACAAATTGGAAGAGCTTGATGTTGGTAGGTTAAAGACACAGCAGACCGCCGCTGCCCTCCCAACAAGGGTCTCCAACCTACGATCAATGGAAGCGTATCTCAAACTCATATTATACGGAAGCCAAAGAGGTCATTGGCTATACTTATCCTCGAAAGCAGTCATGGTAGGATGAGGAATGTCGCATTGCTAATGCAGAGAAGAATATACCACGTCGACGAACTCAGCAGGCGGGAGCAACACGAGCTGTTGTTGAGCGATATAAGGAGAAACGGAGAGAGGAGAAACGCCTGATCAGACTGAAGAAAAGAGAACTGGAAAGGCAAGAAGTGGAGGAGCTTGAGATGATGGGTAGCAGAAACGATGTCCGAAGATTTTACCAAAAAATGAAGCGTAGGACCGAAGGTTATAAGCAAGGAGCTTGCTTTGCAAGGATTAACAAGGAAACATGGTAACAGATGTCCAAGAATCACTAAGGCTATGGAGGAACCACTTCTCTACCTTACTTAGGGACGAGGACGGGGAACAACACCGTCAGGGCTCTCCTGAGCTGGTTACTTGCGGATGAATACAGAGGCTCTGGCAAGAAAAGCATTACCAAAATGTGAATCAAATCGGATTTAAAACCATAATAGGCAAATACTTACCTGGAATGTCCCATTTCTTTTTGTAGGAAAAGTGTACCTGAGCAACTGATTCACACTGCCTTAAATTCAATAAAATGAACAAAACTACTTGAAACAACAAACCTGCTACATTCAGGAGATATTCGATGTTAATTGTACTTTTTTGGAAAAAAGATAGACGAGATAATTAAATATGTATCTCGACTACATCTACAACTTTTATTAAAGATACAAATGGAAAAAATAAATTTTTTTGAATTTTCCACGTTTTCCACTATGATAATTAAATCTACGCAAATTTTAACTTCTATATTCGTAAACTGTTTCAGAAAACAAACAGTTTAATACTAATTCAAATATCGGAGTTCCCTTTTACTAGAAAGTAGATCCTTTTTTTCCTGTAAATCAAACAAACGACAGAAAAAGTTTGTACATAGGTTTAAGTAACAAAACACTTAAACTTATTTAATATTAAGAAACACTTAATCTAATAATAAAATGCATATTACATTTTTTTTTAAATAAATAATTGGCAAACCGTTTGAGCGATATGACTTTTGCTCGTACAAAGGAATCAACAGATAAACAGATAAACGATATTCTATTCGAGCTCAAAGCTAAAATAACAGCAACAGCATTTTACAATTATTTCCAACGACATTTCCGAAAGGTTAACAGAATAGCGTCATATCGAAAGGACAACGAACCCATACCATACCGACGAACTACGCGCACAAATCCTCAACGGATTCTCCCCCCTGCAGCAAACACGTTGCTCCTTGTTTCGCTTCGAAACTCCTCCTTTATTTTGACGCGACGAACGCCGTCCTCCTCATCCATCATGCGCAAAATAGTTGTCTGTCGGGTAACACAAAAATGTCAGCAAATGTAAAAATGCCAAGAGAAATATGTACGCATATGCATATTACCTGATCGGAGCAATCCATTGGCGCCACTGATATGTCTCGCACAGCACGAAATTTGCCGACGTTGTTAAGATGTTCATTCTCCAAACGGAAATAATTCCAAATGAAACGACGAAATACTTCGAGCGGACTTAGAATAGTGACCATAACATCACTGCCAATATAGCCAGCCTCGATGAGACTCATTGAAACAGTCCAGGCAAAGCGTAATACCAAATCCTCAATAATGCCAAAATAGTAGAACCACTTTAACCGCAAAGCAATTAACATAAATAAAAGCATAAATAAAATTTATAAGATATAAATTTAAAAAAAAAAACCCACAATACAAAGCTTACCGTAGATGAGTAAACAATTTCTTCACGCAGAAAGCGATTATCACCAGCCTTGGAGTCGAAAAGGCCCCAATCCATTTTGATATCCCAAGTGTAAGCATAGCACGAGGATACAATAGCTGCGAAAATCCAACAGTAGAACCATGGATTTTCTTTCGATAGTGTGAATTCATCTAGAATAAATTTAAATGTGTCATTTAATTTTTCTTTCTTTTTTTAGATGAGAATTAAGTAAAAAAAGCTTTCAACATTCATTAAATGTGCCACGGAATAACAAATATAAATAAGTGGAAATAAATTTAATTGACATTCTGCCGGAGCCGACATGACCTGACCTACAGCAAAACAAAAAAAAGAAGATACAACAAAAACAAAACTCACCATTTGTCGTCTGAAATTTGTAAGCGAAAATTACAACGAAGAAAGACGTTGCATACTTGGCGGCATTGACCAGATGAGGAAAAAGCCTCCTTCGTATCGCGGTAACGTCTAATGCATTGAGCGAAGCGAAAGTAGGCCGGCATTATGGCGACTATGGGGCGCACAATAGATAAATCCTCCACACAAAATTTTGCCTCTGCAAAAAGAAAAAACTAAATATTTTATATCAAATCGTTTACTAATTAATGCAATTACACACCACTGCCCGATTTGTGCCAGCTGGGATTACGTCCAAAAAAGCAAATGACAAATGGTATATCCAGAAATGCCGGCACAATGCTATTCATTTGATCAGCGAGCCAAAAGTCGGCAAAGTTGACGAAGAAAAATGGCGCCATGACGACACGTGACAGTACACGTACTGCCCAGTAGCGTGCTTCGTGGTGAAACGTTTTTGTAGGATTAAGCAAAAAAGGCCACCATTAAAGTGTAAAGAAATATTGGTGCCGCATATTGTGGAATGCCAAGCGGTTCGCAGAATATATAACAAAGTACACAAATTGCCCAAATGACACCAAACACTGAGGCGATTTCCATTATATTCTGTTCCGAGAGGTGATTACGTGGATCTAATTCAAAAATGAGCACATGATTCACTCCAGACGAACGCCAACCGTAGACATTGACGCCCCATAGAAAGAGACATTCCGTAATCAAGAATGGACCGCGAAACATGCGCAATCCAATGCGCCAGTCCTCACCGAAACCGTAGAACAATGCCGAAATTATAACGGTTATGAAAAGCACAACAAAGGCGCCCGAGAAAAGTCCCACTTTGAAGGTAGTCCACGGACTTTGCTGTTCGCCAAGCGGCGGTACACGCAATCGTTTCATGGCACGCTGACGATCTCCACCCTCGATATCATTGGTCACAGCCGCTCAGTCTCTCGTATAAGTCGATCGATATCCTTGTTTACATAAAAATGTGCCACTTCTACGTGCTCCACTCGCCACTTTGCACCGGAATCTACATTTAACAATTTATCGTGCTTCTTTAGTATTTTTCGAAAGCCGGTAAAATTAAGATTCTGATAGTTTTGCAATAATATTAAACCGAGATAAAACTCGCTAAATGCCAATTTGAGATCTGCTAATTTGCGTGCTGGAACATTCTTCTTGCCTAACGGCGTGCGAGCCTTCCATGCCGGTTGTTTTTTTCACGTGACCCAATTCCAAAGCTTCGGTCAATTCACTGCGAAGGTTTCCGTATTTTCTTGTTGCCTCAGCCATTTTTTCTGAATAAAATGTATTGATCTTAGCCAACTCCTTGTCACAATAATGAAAACTCTTCGAAATTTGGCAAAATAGCGTGTGAGCACCTCTCGCTCGACCAACTCAGACGATGGTGCTTGCTCTACTGCCGCATAGAGCATGGCTTTCATTTCCTAAAATAAATATTTTTGATCCATTAATTATCATTGTTCTATATACTCAATGATTTTGTTTTGTTTACAAAGCGCTGAATTGATAAAATTATAAAAGTTCTGGCGACGTTTTATATAATATATATAATATTTAAAAATTAGATAATAAACGATAGGATTTAGTTCTATGACCATTTATGAAGAGAAACATCGCTATCCGGTTTAAAAATATTAATTTTCCAGGTTTCTACATCAAATCAATGAAAAGTGTTATTTTCCCATGCATGGGCCATCAGGGACTTTGCAGTTTCAATAAATATTATCCGATTAAAAAAAAATACGGGTTCTTATTTTCGATAAAGAACAATTCTAGTGGGTGGAAGCATAACATTTTTTTTTTTTTGGCCACCCTAGGCTAGGGTTTTGGGATTAGGTTCGTCTGGGGGTACCCTTTACAATGGAAAAAATCCTTTGAAAGTGATCATTTGACGGCTTAGGAGTCTCTTAGTTTTAAATATGCTGGCCCCTCTCCTATAGTTTTTGAGATAATCGTTTTCATACAGCACGACTCGGCTTTTAATGCTGATCAAGATCGTAGCTTATATTTCATAGGATCTATCAAGTTTCCTTCAAACATTAACATAAATATCACAAAAATAATATACCCTTTTCCCTTTGGGTAAAAAAATTGCTAAAGTCATTACAGAATCGGTAATAAAATTGTAGCCATTTCACTTGGTAAAAATAGATGGTTTCCAGTCGCGAAATGGTGCAATTTTGGGAAAATGGTTACACAAGAAATGAAATTTTAAAAAATAACGATAGTAGCAAATATAATAGATTTTAATGTATTCTGAATTTAAGCATCCGGAAAGCTAACTCATGAATTATAATTATAAATTTTGACAAAATATAAGCCTTCCCGAGGGATAAAGGGGTATATTAAGTTTGTGCAAATGTATGCATTGAAAGAGGAGTCGAACTACCTATGTCCGTCTGTCTGTAATGATGGGTAAATTTCGAAAAGCAATTTTTTTTGTTTAGATGATCCGATTTTAAAAATGGATCCATTTTTAACCGATTTTAAACAGAAAAAAATTTTAAAATTAAAAAGTAAATACCAAACTTTTGTCGATTCAGGCTGCTTACATGTATATTGCATTTATCATATCTACATTTTTTTTGTACACGTACATTCGATATTTCAGATACGACTGTGCTTTGTGTTTACTATTTTCAGAATGCCAAGAAAAACGATACACGTGCTGAGAGCTTTTCGTTTTGATTTTTTATTTTATTTTTTTATTTTTTTTTTTTTCAAAATTTTCAGGCTGTTTTTTGTTTACGTTCTGTTTTTGTTATTTCTCTATCGTATTTGTTTACGTTTTTCTGTAGCAAAATAAAACTTCCGACTGGGTATTTGTTTACGTTTTTCTGTAGCAAAATAAAACTTCCGACTGGGAAATGCGCATGCGCCGATTTTGGGGACCAAAAAAGCTCAACCACTTTGACAGTTGAAAGCGTTTTTCTATATGACGTCACAGCCAAAATTGACAGCGAGTGTCAAAAACTTGGGAGACCACATACTATACATATAATGCGTATACATACACATTTTTTCACTTCTCACTTTTTTACCTCATAATTAATGTATTGTTTTCTCCATTCCGGCGTTATATGCGCCGATAAGTGCTCGGCAAACTTCATAATGTTTCTTTGTAAATTTAATTTTAAGAATAAATCCTAAAAAAATCAAAAATTACGCTAAATAAACACATACAAAAAGCAATCGGCAATCACATGCGCGTGTTTTACAATCCGCGGAAAATTGAATACTGCACCGAATGCTCATCGAAAACAAAATAAAAGCAGCGCTCGCCTCGAAAGCTTTTCCATATTTTCAATGTCAACACATGTTTTTCAAAGAAGATTGTCCTGACTGATTATACGTTTTTGTTATTTTAAACTGATTGTTTACTAAATTAAAGTCTATCAAGAAGAAAATCAATCAGTTTAATATTCACAAGGTATTATACAATATTGTTTGTACAAAAAGTAATTAAGGCTGGTACAATCCGATGCACCTCACAAAAACCATTCCAATAACTTCAACTATAACCCTCACTTCCTCGTAAAGTATTTATTACATTTCGAGAATTGGGAACCCTTGTGGTCACAACAAATCAGATGGAACCATCATTAACGCTGAAGTCGAGTATGCTCGACTGCAAGATACCCTGTTCCCAATCTTTATGAACCTTAAGATCAGTTCTATTTTACTACCATATCTCTTTGAATTGAATTTTCGTACAAAAACTTAAAAAACTTAAAAAATAATTTATTCTAAATTAAGACTTCCTAGAAAAAAAACAATGACGTTTTTGTGCAAAAACACAAAATTTTGGGGTACATTTGTATGGGGGGCTATACCTAAAATTTGATTGGTCCCACCCATATTGGGATATTTCATTCGCAGAAACTTAATGTACCCTTTTACCCTTTGGGTACAGGGTATTGTGAGTACTTGTTATTATTATAGTTTTAGTTAACATTGGACAACATTGAAGGGTTTGTATAATACAATATGTATATATTATATTGGGTCGATCATTAAAATTGGATTATTCAAACAAAAAATATGTCCATTTTAATAGAAAGCGCGATAACCGATGCGATAGCACTGCGCTGTCGTCAGCCTTACACTGTGTAGGGACGGCAATTATTCAAATTGGTCCCAAACTTGTAAGCAGTTTCGATTAACAAACGAAAGCAATTTCCACACAAACGATAAAATAATTATTAATGAGTAAAATACAAAAATTTACTTATTCATCATAGCAAGACCATTTAACAGAGATAGCAATCAGAAAAAAGCGTTCGAATCAAACCGCGCATGTTAAATAACAGTGGCAACTTATGTTAGTTAAATAAATTAACAGCTGTTAAAATGGTGACATCTTAAGTACATTATTGTCGATACTGCGCGATATGTTGACGTAACAAACGGAACATAAATATATATATATATATATTTTTTTTATGATCGATGTTGACAAGGGAAAGTCCAGAAGCCGAAGTCAGAGGCAAATTCGAGAAGAAGAGTTCATGCAAAAGATTATAAATTTCCAATAGCAATTTAATAAATCGAAATATAGTGAATATATTTGCAAAACAATCTGAAACCTGATGACTTTTTCACACTAAAAATAAGATTTAAGTGGAAGCTAATTTAGGAATCTATTGCAAAAAAGCTGGTTAAAAACATGAAGTTTTTGATAATATGAATTTTTTCACGTTTCCGAGAATTCGAAAGATTTATCAGGCATCGAAATGCCTACATTTCCTTAAATTCATTATATCTGGCCTTCAATACGATCTGCTCAAAAAGTGTGTCAATAGACAACACATAGAAAATGTAATGCTCTTAGCTCTTCCTGGTGCTGAGTTGTAAGAATTGGGTGTTTTGTGCTATGCTGGCATTTCTAAAAGGTCATCGTCTAAGTCTAATTTTTTAAAAACCTTGCCTATTCATAAAAAATTTGTTACTGAGATGTGCAATTTTTGGATATTACATCGATCCATTGGACACCGTCTAGATTAACATCTACATTTCAGATATTCATAAGAAGGCCATGATCAAAACTTAAGTAAATCATTTGTCAATCCAATAATATTTATTTTACTTTACCGAAATGTAAAATTTCAACCTAACTGATTCCTGCCCATGGACGTGCAACAAAAAAAAAAAAAAGAAAATTAAATTTGGTTGGAAGTCTTACAGTGCAGGTTAAAGGTCTGGTCTGGTAAAACAAAACTGCATGCTTGGAATTTTTGGGTGAGCCCCAAGATCTGGATTTATGGTGAAAACTGACTTTTCCTTCCTTTTTCATTTATGGGCCTGTAACTCACTCAATTACGAACATAATTTTATTTTTAAACCAGTTTTGAAAAGAAACAAGAAAAAGTTAAGTTCGGTTGGCCCGAAGCTTATACTATATACCTGTTACACATCATTTGACATGGATAGATCTTCGTGTGCAGCATTTGTATTAAATTTTGTCTTAAAATAGTAAACAAATTGAAAATATTCTTAAAAATTTAGAAATTCGCGGTCCGATTTGAACTAATTTTAAACTGAAGATTTGGCATGGTATAAGAAACATTTGAAGCCATTCGCTTTATAATACATTTTTTCTTATAAGAACTTGACAAAATGTTGTACTTTTGTATGGAAGCTATACATTAAAGTGGGCGTGGCACATTGATTTTAACATAGAAAGTACACAGGTACTAGAAAAGCTTAAGTTTAAAATTTCATCCCAATATCTTTAAAACTGAGCGAATAAATCGCGCAGCAACAAACAGACGGACAGACAGACGGACATGGGTAAATCGATTCGTCTTGTCGAGCTGATCAATAATATATATACATTATAGGGTCTACGATGCCTCCTTTAATGCGTTACACACTTTCCGACAAACTGAATATACCTGTTTACACTAGTGTAAACAAAATAGTGTAACCAAACATTAATAAAGTTTAAAAATTTGGAAAAAAATAACTGAATTGAGGAATAGAAATTGCCTTGAAAATACACACAGATTGGATCTGAACTGTCATAATAATATATCTAATGTTCGAAACGTCTAAGTTAAATCTTTCAAAAACTGATTAAAACTGGTTTTTCTTTCAAAAGTGTTTTTTTTACCATAAATTCAGATTTTGGATATCTCCCGAAAATTGCAAGTATACAGTTTTGGAAGCAATTTTTTTTTTGTCGCACAGTTTTTTAATTCTATAAATGTAAAATTTTCTTATAGTGATGTCTACATTCTTTAAACTATCTAAAATTTTATGTTATTCTCTATTTACATGCATAATTTCAAGTCCATAATTAATTTATGGTACCACAACCCCGGATTAAAATGAAAAAAAACAAGGAAAAACGTTAACTTCGGTGGAACCGAAGCTTAAATACCCGTCACACGAATCTTTGAATAGTATATGTGTGATCATAAGTGGCTTATATACATTTATAAATATATATTTGGAAATAAGTACTTTTTCATATAGATGTTCGAAAATAATCAATAAGTTTGTATGGGTGCTATAGCTAAAAATTGTGCGAAATGGAGTACCTTGGTTTTGATATTGGATGTCATTAGAAGTGTTTTTACCCAAATTTGAGTGAATAGTTTCATAAATAATACCTATTTTAATACAAAAATTTGAAAATGGGCGTTAAGTTTGTATGGGGCTATATCTAAAAATGGGTGTGGCACCTTGGTTTTGATATTGGATGTCATTAGAAGTGTTTTTACCCAAATTTGAGTGAATAGTTTCATAAATAATACCTATTTTAATACAAAAATTCGAGAATGGGCGGTAATTTTGTATGGGGGCTATATCTAAAAATGGGTGTGGCAGCTTGGTTTTTTGATATTGGATGTCATTAGAAGTGTTTTTATCCAAATTTGAGTGAATAGTTTCATAAATAATACCTATTTTAATACAAAAATTCGAAAATGGGCGGTAATTTTGTATGAGGGCTATATCTAAAAATGGGTGTGGCAGTTTGGATTTGATATTGAATAACATAAGAAGTATTTTTTTCCAACTTTGAGTAACTACATTAATAAATAATAGCTATTTTCATGGAAAAAATCCGAAAAAACCGTAAGTTTGTATGGGGGGCTATACCTTAAAATGGGCGTGGCACTTTGATTTTAACACTTGAACTGCTTAGACCTGAGAAAAGCTTAAGTTCCGAGTTTCAGGTCAATATCTTTAAAACTGAGCGAATGAATCGCATACATACAGACAGACGGACAGACGGACATGGCTAGATCGACTCGTCTCGTCGTGCTGATCAAGAATATATATACTTTATAGGGTCTACGACGTTTCCTTTAATGCGTTACAAACTTTCTGACAAAATGATAATACCCTCCACACTATGTGTGGCGGGTATAAAAAAAACAAAAACATGACAAAAATATGTTTAAACTTTCTTCGTCTTTTCAATAAGAAACCTCTTTCCCCCTAGAATATGGTCCGGCATAGAAAGTTCGAATTTGACTTTCTCCAGCTCTATTAAAAAAAAGGTAATGTAATGTAAGGAAGGGAATTTCAAAGGCTATGAGAATCGTACGTTGCAAATAAAAATCAGTTCTACATTAATTTGGAAACCTGTAAGAAACTTGCAACAAAGTAAAATGCAATGTGGGAATTGATAACCCCAAGGCTTTAAAGAGTTTATGAAATTAAAATGAAATATGGGTTAAGTTTCAGACCTTCAGGAACTAGGAAATAGAGATAAATAGAGATAAATATTAGTGCTCCTATACTTGACTTAAAGCTTTAGTTTATTCTCAGGTCCATAAAGAGTTACAAAAATTTCAATTCATAATGAATGAATTGTTTTTTACGTTTATTTATTCAATGGAAACAATAAATTTTGCTCAACAACCACAATACTAAATTTACATTATTTTTTTTTTCTGTCAAACTTCTTCAAATTTCAGTATAATTCCATCAGCAATAGTAAGTAAAAACGAGTTCACTGCTAGTTTATTATCCAGACGAGTTGTTGGACTGCAAGTTATATGAAAATGACTAATGATCGCCGCAACAGCATATTTTGCTTCCATTACTCCAAGTTTCATGCCTAAAATAATAGACGCAATTAAAATTCGAAAAATGAAATATAAAAATGTTTTTTTTTTCTCACCTGGACACATTCTAGGTCCAGCGCCGAAAGGCAAAAAGACACCTTTATCACGATATGCACCAACTCCACCCAATTCGCTGTCAAAGCGTTCTGGACGAAACTCGAAGGGATCTTCATAATATTCTTCGTCCATATGAAACGAATACGCTGAGATATAAACTGTATCTCCGGGACATAATAAAAGCTCCTTACTAGGAACTGCGTCGTCGAGCTTTAAGTTGATTTGCTCAGTGCATAATTTGAAAAGAGTTGGCAGTGGAGGCAATAGGCGAAGGGTTTCTGAATGTAAAAAAAAATAAAACAATATTAATATTACAAAATATTGTCCAATTTTTACCCATTAAACATTGCTCAAGATATGGCAATTTGTTGAGATTGTCGTAGTCCATTTCATTAAAATTTCCCGCATTTTTTAGTTCCTGGCGTAACTTATGCTGAGCATCATCACTGCGAGCCAACTGCAATCAATTTAAACTAAATGAGTAAATTATATTTTTACGTTAAAATAATTACCAAGAGAAGACTATGTGCAATAAGCATGGCACCCGTTTCATAGCCATCGATCAACATTGTAGTGGTGTGTCCAGTGATTTGCGTTTCATTTAGTCCCTTCTTTTCACCTAATTGTATCAAATGTTGAAATACTTCGCTAAATCCTGAGGATGTGTTCTCATTCCATCTCTGAATAGCATCTCGAGTCAATTTGCGGAAGAAGTGCTCATTAGTTGCTGTGAAAAATCGAACTGGCCAGAATTTACGCAGCCAGGGGCCAATTCGCTGTGCGTCCATAATAGTTGACACAGCGTACGGCCTGCGAAATCATTTCCTCAGCCATCATATGTATCTGTGATAGTTGGGAGGAGTCTTTGGACGTATTTAATGAATCCGCATCTATATTCCAAATAAACTTTGCCACGAACTGCACCGTGAAACGATTGGCAATCTATTAAAATGAATAACTTATAAAATTTATTTAAATAATTATTCAAGTATTTCTTACCTCCTTTGCATCGAGTGCGCTTCCGTCTTTGGATTTTTTTTGCAATGTATTTCACTAACTTTTCTCCAATTTGTAGAAGCGTTTCGTGATGTGCTCGCAACTGTTTATTTTCAAATTTTAATAGAATTATACAAATCGAGTTTTTGGATCCTACCTTATTCAGCGTCAATGCCGGTGTCAGTTCTGTACGCTGTTTTACGCCATGTCTCTCCGGTGGTTACGAATGGACTGCATAGACGTAACTTTTCCACTTTTGGCGTTGTCCAACGTGAACTTTCGTTATCGTGAAAATATTTAAATTTTGAAACAAGTATTTCATTAGCTAGCTTTGGAGATAAAATGAATAGCATCGGTTCACGTGCTGAGAACACGCCTACACATTGATTTTCCTTTCTGTATTCTAAATAGATCTCATGCAATTCCTCAATGAGATTCAATTGACCCGCATTCGATTTAGGAAAAGTTCCACATATCGTTGTGGTTTTGGACCAACAATTTTACGTTTTCGCCAATAATCGAAATGAAAGGAGAGATAATAACGTATCGCGTATATTATAACTAGCGCCAAGATCACTATTATCAAAAAAACTTGTGGAATTGGAAGCATCTTCTCAGACAGCTGATAGTAAACTGAATTGACGATCTCTGACGAAAAAAACGCATTCGAATTTCTAGATTTCGCTACATTTTTTATTTAATTTATATTTGTGATAAGAGCAATAATCATGAATATAAATTATTTGCTAAGAACACAGTGCTACAGTAAAAAATACTTTTGAAATGACGTACTGGAGGTTGTTGATCTGGTTTAGTAGATAAATCAAATGTTAATTATGTTGATCAGTTCGATGACGCTATGCAATTCATTCGCTTAGTTTTAAAGATATTTAACTGAAAGTTTAAGTTCGAGAATGAGAGTGCCACGCCTATTTTTACATATAGCCCCATACAAACTTACCGCTTTTTTTCCGATTTTTGGTATAAAAAGAGTAATTATTTATGAATGTATTCACTCCAAATTGGATAAAAACATTTGTTATGTCATCTAGTATCAAAACCAAGACGCCACTCTCATTTTTAGGTATTACCCCCATTCAAAATTACCATCCATTTACAAATTTTTGTATGAAAATATGTATTATTTATGAGTGTGTTCTCACCAAATTAGGCTAAAACATATATAATATCATCCTATGTACACACCATCTATATGATAAGGATCGGGCCACTGGTGACCATTCTTGGAATCTAAGCCGCGAAACAGGTATTGTAAAAGTGGGGCAAAAAAAAAAACAAGGAAAGAGGTTAACTTCGGTGGGGCCGAAGCTTAAATACCCGTCAAACGAATTTTTAAAGAGTTTATGTGTGATCATAAATGTCTCAGATAAAATTTCGAGATGAGATAATATGTTTTTTCAAAAATACCAGAAAATCGGGGGGTAAGTTTGTATAGGGCAATATGTTATTATATAAAAAAAAAATATAGAAATTTTCAAATTATATTTTTTAAAAGTTTTTTCAACAGAAAAATTTGTATTGAAAAATAAGAAATTTGAAAAAGAAAAAATCCATGGCATTGTTCGTGTTTGGTTGGTAAACAAAAAGTATCCAATTGATAAATACCGGTCACCTGATTAGTATTCCATTCACTCCATTGGAAAGTCGGAAAGTTTGGAGTCATCGTAGCCCAATAAAGTACATATAAATATACTTGACCTGCTCGTCGAGACGAAGCAATCTAGCCATGTATGTCTGTCCGTCCATCTGTCTGTCTGTTGCGAGGTGATTCATTCGCTGAGATTTAAAGATATTGAGCTGAAACTCGAAACTAAGCTTTTCTCGGATACTTTTTATTTCTCCTTTTTTTATCCGAAGTTGGGACCAAGGTACTACGTCCAATTTTAGGTATAGCCCCTATACAAACTAACTGCCCATTTTCGAGTTTATGTATGCAAATAGTTATTATTTATTATTCTAAACACCCAAACTGAATAAATAAACTTTTAATGTCAACATACGTCGACACAAGAGATTTGGTAAGGATCGGGCACTATAGAATATAGTCCGTAAACAAACCCAAGGCTTTTTATCGAGTTTATATATAAAAAAAAATGTATTAACTCACGGTTTAAAACTTCTGTTATGGTAGTCCATGTGTACAGTATAGATTTGATAAAGATCAGGTAACTATATATGTGTGTTGAATAAATATAATTATTTAAAATTTTACCCGGAAAATGTCGGAACAAGATGTCTGTGTTATAGTTTATAATATATAGGCCATAATTTTATTCATTATATGCTTTTGTTAATCAGATTTTCGTTGAAATACGATAATCTAATATTCATTTTAAATTGGATATACAATACAGAAAAAGCTTTCTTAAAACACTTTTAAACATTAAATTTTTTTTTTTTTTTTTAATAAGTTTTAGATTGATAAAAAAAAAAATAATAATAATCAACATGGTCCAGTTGTCAATTAAAAATATACGAGTACATATATACTCAGAACCCGGTTAGCGTCGTTTTTAACACTTCCAAATTTCAAAAAAGGGCTTGACTTTATTGAATGTGTGAGTTAAAACAAGGAAAATGTAAACTTCGAATATATAAATAGTATATATGTTATTATCAGTATTGATATCAAATTTTAAGCTAAAAATACAGACATAACAATTATAATTTCGAATATATCAGAACATGAGATGTAGAACATTAGATGTAGAGTACATTCATAAAAATACCTACTTTTATACAAAATTTGAAAATGGACGTTAAGCTTGTATAGGGCCCATACCCAAAATGAGCGTGACACCTTGGTTTTGGCATTAGATACTATTGAAAGTGTTTTAACCCAATCTGGATTGAATATATTCATAAATAATTCCTATTTTCTTACAAAAAATTTGAAAACGGGCGATAATTTTGTATGGGGGCTATACCCAAAAATGGGCGTGATTCATTGGTTTTGATATTGGACGACATAAGAAGTATTTTAAGCTAATCTGGATTAAATATTGTACATGCATAAATAATACCTATTTTCATATAAAATATCTAAAATGGGTGGTAAGTTTGTATGGGGGGCTATACCTAAAAATGGGCGTGGCACTCTTATTCTCGAACCTAATCTAGTCGCTGCAGAAAAAAAAAATACGTTAAAAATTTCAGTTCAATATCTTTAAAATGAAGCGAATGAATCGCTTAGCGTCAAACAGACAGACAGACGGACATGGCTAGATCGATACGTCTCATCCAGCTGATCAAGAATATAAATTTTGTGGGGCCTCCTATGTCTCTTTTAATGCGTTGCAAACTTTGCGACAAACTAAGTTAAAAGAAGAGTTTTTACCGAGTTTAAAATATTGTAGTTTAGAAATAAATATTTTTCCATAACTTAAAGAATGGGCTATGGGGGCTGCGTGCTACAGTGCTCCAACCTCAACTTTGGATTTAAGTGTAAGCAAAGTGTTTTAACATATTTAAAATAAATGACTTTATAAACATTTTTCCATACAACAACTCGGAAGGATGATATGGGAGCTATACCAAAATGTGGGCGTGGCATTTAAGTTAAAAAATCCAAGTTAACAAGTCAAAACTATCTAGAACCGAGAAAAGCTTGAGTTTCGTGTTTTAGTTTAATATCTTTAAAATTCCTCGGTACAGACAGACGGACAGGCCTAGCTACATCGGTTTTTCTCGTCGTGATGATCAAGCCTACATATACAGGGTTTTCCAACTTTACATTCCGAAAAGTTATGGCCGAGATACCGCACATATGGAGCGGTATCTCGGTCATAACTTCACGAATGTTGTCTTTCAAATGTTGAAGAGTTTCAGGAGAGCGGAGAGTCATAGACACGGTCTTTCGCATAACCCCACAAAAAAAAAGTCTAACGGGTTCAAATCGCATGATCTGGACGGCCAATTGGCATCACCAAAACGAGAAATTATGCGTCCCTCAAATTTCTCGTTCGCAATATGGCCATGATTCGGTCGTGTTGTGTGGCACGAGGCGCCGTCCTGCTGAAACCACATGTCATGCGTATCCATTCTTCAATTTGTGGCCAAAGAAAATCGGTTAACATACGGCCATAGCGCTCACCATTCACAGTTACCGTCTCGCCGTCGTCTCTCAACAATCACGTGTGGATTTTCTGAGCCCCATATACGGAAATATTGGGTGTTCACATATCCACCGAGCTCGAAATGTGGCTCATCGCTGAAGAAAATTTGATGCGAAAATTCAGCATTTTGCTGCTGTTGTTCGTTCACCCAATCGACGTATGCCCGACGCATTCCATGGTCACCACGCTCTAATTTTTGTACCAGTTGGACTTTATATGGATGTAGGTGCAAGTCCAAATGCAAAACTCGCCACAATGATGTGTTTGACAATCCCAATTGCTGAGCACGCCGTGGAATCGAAACATTCGGGTCATCCTCCACACTGGCAGCAACAGCAGCAATATTTTCGGCCGAACGCACATTACGATGATGCACAGGTCTCACAATATCCACTACGGATCCAGTTTGTTCGAATTTACGCACTACATTAGCAATTGTGTGCTGTGTAGGCCGTCCATGACGACCAAAATCCGTTCGTAATGCTCGAAAAACATTTACCGGTTTTTCATCATTTTTAAAAGTATAATTTAACAAAATTAACACGTTGTGCGATGCTAAAACGATCCATATTGTAAAATGTCAGATATTCAACTAACGATATGATATGATATTCAACAACAGCTATGTCAAACGGTTGTCAGCGCAGAAAACCCGAAATGGAAAACCCTGTATTTTATATAATCTTAGATCTCTGCATTCCGGTAAACTTTCTGGCAAACTGATAACAGAAACATTAAAAATGACGTCGAACAAGTTTCCCGGCATGCTCAATAGTTCTAATTTAGCTTAAAAATTTTAAAGCTTTTCATTTAAAAGCTTTAATCTATTCAAACATGTGCAATTGCATATCAGCTGTTTACGCTCACTAAAATCAATGCAAAGCATAACAAAACAATTCACGAAAAAATTAAAACAATATACTCATTATCTTTTTTGTTTTTTTTTTTTGCTCT
The DNA here is from genome assembly GCA_018903435.1 of Leucophenga varia. Taxonomy (NCBI): domain Eukaryota; kingdom Metazoa; phylum Arthropoda; class Insecta; order Diptera; family Drosophilidae; genus Leucophenga; species Leucophenga varia. The sequence continues at coordinate 138,702 of JAEIFJ010001620.1, forward strand.
CGCTCTCTTATTTTATTGTATCTCTCTCTTGTTTCTATTTCTTCCAATTCTTTTAATAAATAAAAATTATACATTCTGTTCACTTCGAAAAACAAATGCATTTGTTTCTATTATTATTTTTTTTTTTTTTTGTTCTGCTACTTTGGCGTAATAATTGAGCGATCATCATTCGCTCATTGTTTTCTCTCATATTTTTTTAAAATAAGAATTTTACTGATTCAACGTACTCGTATTTCAACTAAAACACCCCACGTTCTCTCTATCTGATTGTCTACTATAACTCTAGGCATGTGGTTTCCGATAAAAAAAAAAAAAAACAAATTTTTTTTTTGTATTTTTATTCCACCCGCATAACCCGCAATCCGAGACCAGCTGTAGCGCGGATCATTTTCATTAATTGAATACCAGAAGTGGTGCTTAGGCATGCAGAGGCGGTGAAGCGGTGGAGGTCTTTAGAATTGAACGCATTCATTGTGCGCACTCAAAGCGAGCTGTCGGCTGTCAGTGCTCGATTTGGTCTCGTGTTAGAAAGTCTTCAATTCATTGCCAGATTTCGAATCGGAAATGATTGTAAGAGAATTGAACTGCACTTAAGATTATCAACAATTGAAGATAAGAATTCAAAATCTATTTAATCACTAAACTAAACTTAATTTCCGTCGCAACGTTAAACTATTTTATATATAAAAAATATTTTATATAAAAACCTCGCAGTCGATTATTTATGAAAGTAGTGTAACAAGCTAGAAAGCTAAATCCAAAAAAAAAAATATTAAAATGCCAATTCAGGGAAAGATACCCAATCAAGAGCAAATTGATGAAGTAAGAACTCGTTTTCTGCAAAAATGTGATTCTGAACCACCTGCAGGTAAGTAAAACCGAAAATTGTAAGAGTATAATAAAAAAAGTTATTTTATTTCCTTCCACAGATCCATTTCATCCAAACGATCTGGCACGTATTAAGGACAATGACGTCTGGATTGCACAGCTACTCGAATGCTATAATCTTGATATTGAGAAAACGATCGATCGTCTTTATTCAAATTTAGAGTGGCGTAAGAGTTTCGGAGTCAATGAAATAACCGAAGCGAATATAAATCAGGAATACTTCAAGGAAGGTCAGATTTTTGTGCACAACAAAGACAAGGACGGCAAACCGCTGCTAATTATAATGATGAAAAAACATTCGAAAAGTCAAAAAATCGATGAACTTCTGCGTATTATTGTTTACTGGGTCGAACGTATACAACGTGATCCATATATGGAAAAGTTGACAATATTTATGGATATGTCTGGCGCCGGAATTGGAAATATGAATATTGAATTTATTAAAAGTATTATCGAACTCTTCGAGACCAAATATCCAAGTGCTCCGAATTATATTTTGGTGCATGATCTGCCTTTCTTGCTAAATGGTAAATTTTAAATGATAAAACACGTGAAAAAATAAATCTTTCATATACATATATCTATTTTGTTTTTAAGCTGGATTTAAGATTGTGAAAAACTTCTTGCCTGCCGATGCTCTTGAAATACTCAAGATAACTACCAAAAAGGATATTAATCAATATGTCGACAAGGATAATTGCCTTATTAACTGGGGTGGCAATGATGAATACCAATTTGCACTCTAGTTTTTTATGTTTAGCCAAAACTATATAAATAAATTTTACGTATTCCACTGAAAATATTTGGATTTTTACAAACTTCGAGCATTTACAAAAACTATTATAACTGCCTAAATGATATTCAGCGTAAGTAATCAGGAGGATCGGGCACAATAGACTTAAACTAAATTCGCACCGCCCTTAATCTCCCAATTCGGGGCCCACCATGTTCTTACTTGGCCTCTTTAAACTTAGTTTTGAACGAGTGGAAACTTATTTGAGTCTCAACTTTCGCTCTGACCACTTGCTTGTCTTGCGACTCCGGTCCAGACACTACGTCAGGCTCCTATGGTTATGGTTTATTTCGTAGAAAAAAAGGGATAGGTAACCAATTCACGTTCGCCACGGTTAAGACGTTTGGGCACCGTTAGTTGTTATTGAAAAAAACTTTATTGTAATTGAAATATAATCGCAGCAGTCTCTAATAATTTCAATTTGTTTGTACAACAGATTACTTTATATAATTTGAGTGCAATTGAAATGGAAACGTTTTGTAATTATTTTTAATCCATTTTTTTATATCTGTAACAAATGAATTTATACTTAGCAACGTTTTCTAATAAAATTTAATCCATTTGTTACGTCTGTAATAAATTTATTAATACTTTATAACGAGTTTCTTTACTTATTGTTTAAAGTATAAGTTTCCTATTACAAATGCTACTTAAGATTAACTGGTAGATATGGGTTCAATTAATCAAAACGTAATATAAACGTAATAACACTATTAAACAAAGACTATTAACGATGAAAGTCTTTGTCTAACTATGAATCGTCACTTTTGACTTATTAAACCCTATATCGAATATCAGGTGTCAAAGGGACCCAAGAAATTTTTTTTTTTCAATTAATGTGGAATAGCTACACAACTCAGTGGACAATTTAAAGAACATTGGTAAAAAAAAATGGATTAGGAAATAATTATGCTGAACTAGATCGACCTTTAGCACTGACTGGGTGTCCACATAGTATAAACGGGTATATTCAATTTGTCCGAAAGTTTGTAATGCATTAAAGGAAGCATCGAAGACCCCATAAAGTATATATATTTTTGATCAGCTCGATGAGACGAATCGATCTAGCCATGTCCGTCTGTCTGTCCGTCTGTCTGTCTGTCTGTTTACTTCTACGCATTTTTTCGATGAAGATATATAGATATTACGCCGAAATTTCAAAACCAAGGTGTCACGCCCATTCTTAGGTATAGCCCCCATACAAACTTACCGCCCATTTTCGAATTTTTGTATGAAAATAGGTATTATTTATAAATGTCTTCAGTCAAAATTGAATAAAAACACTTCTAATGACATCCAATGTCAAAAATAAAGTACCACGCTCATTTTTAGATGTAGCCCCCACACAAAACTTCCGCCCATTTTCCAATTTGTTAATAAAAATTGGTATTACTTATGAATTTATTTACTCCAAATTGGGTAAAAACACTTCTTACACCATCCAATTCTAAAACCAAGATGCCACGCCTTTTTTTTATGTATAGCCCCCAAATAAAATCACCGATTATTTTTGAACTTTTGTATGAAAAATTAATTATTTTCGTCTATATATTTAAAAATGTATATAAGCAACTGATGATCACACATAAACTATTCAAAGATTCGTGTGGCGGGTATTTATGCTTCGGTTCCACCGAAGTTAACGTTTTTCCTTGTTATACCCGCCACACATAGTGTGAAGGGTATATTCAGTTTGTCTGAAAGTTTGTAACGCATTGAAGAAGACGTCGTAGACCTCATAAGGTATATATATTCTTGATCAGCTCGCCGAGACGAATCGATCTAGCCATGTCCGTCTGTCTATCTGTCTGTATATTTCTAGGCATCTTTTTCGTTGAAGATATAAAAATATTAAGCTGAAATTTGGAACTTAAGCTTTTTTTTAGCAACGACTATGTTAAGTTCGAGCATGAGAGTGCCACGCCCATTTTTAGGTATAGCCCCCATACAAACTAACCGTTTTTTTTTCGATTATTTGTATAAAAATACTAATTTTTTATGAATGTATTCGCTCCTAATTGGGTAAAAACATTTATATTGTCATCCAGTGTCAAAACCAAGATGCGACGCCCATTTTAAGGTATAGCCCCCATATAAAGTTACCGCCCATTTTCGAATTTTTGTATAAAAATGGTTATTATTTGTGAATGTATTTACTTCAAATTAGCTTAAAACACTTCTTATGGCATCCAATGTCAAACCAAATATGCCACGCCCATTTTTCGATATATCCCCAAAAAACTTACCGCCCATTTTCGAATTTTTTCATAAATTTGGTTGTTATTTGGAATTTATTCACTCGAATTACCTAAAAAAACATCTAATATCATCCAATATCAAAGCAAGGTGCCACGCCCATTTTTAGCTTAAGTCCCCATAAAAACTTACAGCCCATTTTCGAATTTTTGCATGAAAATGGTTATTTTTTGTAATGTATTGACTCCAAATTGGGTAAAAACTTTTAATATCATCCAATATCAAATCCAATGTGCCACTCCCATTTTTTGGCATAGGCCCTACACAACGTTAGTTGTATCAGATCGTTGACCCCGTCTCGAAGTTCTACGAAAGCCACTAATGATAACACAATAACAATTTAAAAATACGTGTGACAGGTATATAAGCTTCGGTTCCACCGAAGTTAACGTTTTTCCTTGTTTTTTTATACCCGCCACACATAGTGTGAAGGGTATATTCATTTTGTCTGAAAGTTTGTAACACATTAAAGGAGACGTCGTAGACCCCATAAAGTATATATATTCTTGATCAGCTCGACGAGACGAATCGATCTAGCTATGTCTGTCTGTCCGTCTGTCCGTCTGTCTGTCTGTCTGTATATTTCTAGGCATCTTTTTTTGTTGAAGATATAAAGATATTAAGCTGAAATTTGGAACTTAAGCTTTTCTATACGACTATTATGAGTTCGAGAATTAGAGTGCCACGCCCATTTTTAGGTATAGCCCCCATACAAACTTTCCGTTTTTTTCCGATTTTTTGTATAAAAATTGTAATTATTTATGAATGTATTCGCTCCCAATTGTGTAAAAACATTTCTTTTGTCATCCAGTGTTAAAACCAAGATGGCACGCCCTCTTTTAGGCATAGCCCCCATATAAACTTTCCGTTTTTTCCGATTTTTTGTATGAAAACAGTTATTATTTATGCATATATTCACTCCAATTTGGCTAAAAACATTCTAATGTCATCCAATGTCAAATCAGATGTGCCACGCCCATTTTTGGCATAGCCCCCATACAAAGTTTCCGCCCATTTTCGAATTTTTGTATGAAAATGGTTATTATTTATTCATGAATTTACTCCATATTGGATAAAAACTCTTCCAATATCATGGTGCCACGCCCATTTTTAGGTGTTTCTTGCATACAAACTTACCGCCTATTTCAGATATATTCGAGAAATATGTTGTTATACATATCTGTATTTTTAGCTCAAAATTTTAAATTAATATTGTGTGTAAACTTAGGTGACCACTGATGATTACACAAACTCTTTTAAGATTCGTGTGGCGGGTATTTAAGCTTCGGTTCTACCGAAGTTAACGTTTTTTCTTGTTTCATTTTAATTTTGCTGTTTTGCTTGTCTCACTTTACTGATTTCATTTTCTTCAATTAGAAATTCATAATTTTTTGACTGTCTTTAATTCGTTATGATTTTCTTTTATATCTTTTTTTTTTTTTTTTTTATTTAATTTTTCTTTGTAAATCCAGAGTGGTCATGAATTTGGTAGCTTTGGAAGTGTGTAGTACGTCGTCAAATCGTGGTAGTGATTAACAATCTGTAATGGTTATAGCATTAATTTTCTCAATTTCTGCTTTTAGTTCACGTGTGCGAGCAACGAACCGACGATATGGTGGAGAAAATATTGGCTCATGTTCACGGTTACGCTTTTGTATTCAGCGTATGGTGTGGGCTCATCTATTTCCCCAAAAACACTCATGCAGCTGAAGAGCTTTTTCAAGTTGGCGTTTTTCGTCTATTTAAGGAGTATTTTCATCTGACTCTTTGTTGAATTTGAACTCAAAACTCATGACATCAAAAAGTTTGTCTTCTTTCTTGGTCAATTCGATTGCTTCATTTGAAACAGAGCCTCGGAAGATTTTGTTGACCATGTCTGCTGTATACTTATCATCGGACTTGTTAACAGAACAAGAGCGTTTGTTTTCAATTGACTGTAATAGTTGATTTAATAGTTTCTGAAATATCTGAACTAAGTTACAGCCAATTGGTAGTGGTTTACCAAATGAAAATTTTTTCATTCGGTTTATCTTCAAAGTACCAAAAGTTTTGTCGTATCGTATATTGATGACAATGCCCAATCTTTGCATAAAGTCAGAGATAAATTAAAGTTCAGTTGCCTTTTGCATGGGGAGGACAACGAAATGTATCAACTGCATTCTGTCGATTGCGATTGCGCATCTGGTATACAGTCATGACTGGGGTGAAACGCTACCATCTGCAATTTCGCAGTCAACTTTATGATAGGAAAACTTCTTTTGATCCATTAATTTCTTTTGGTGTTCTCCTGCAACACTAGTAAGTGCACCTGTGTCAAAATAAGCTTGGCCATTTTCACCACATACGTTTTCTTCTAATGTGGGCACATCGCGTCCTAGATTAACATTGATGTGGTTGATTACTGGACCTTATGCAGTGTCTTCACTGCAATTTGGTCAATTCGCTCAGTGACGCACAGTGGGGCAAAAAAGTAGAAGTGGACAAATATCTGGAAATGGGCATTAAGTTTGTATGGAAAAAGCAATTAAAAATGGGCGTGGCCATAATATTGGAAGAATTTTTACCAATATGGTGTAAATATATGAATAAATAATAACCATTTTCATACAAAAATTCGAAAATGGAGCAGAAAGTTTGTGGGGGCTATACCAAAAATGGGTTTGGCACATCTGATTTGACATTGGATGACATTAGAATTGTTTTTAGCCAAATTGGTGTGAAAGTATATGCATAAATAATAACTATTTTCATACAAGAATATCGGAAAAAACGAAAAGTTTGGAGCGAAAATATTGCCTTAAAAGCGTGGCATCTTAGTTTTAACACTAGATGACAAAAGAAATGTTTTTAGCAATTCAGGTGCGAATACATTCATAAATAATTAGTTTTTTATACAAAAAAAATTAATAAAAATTAAAAAAAAAAAGGTAAGTTTGTATGGGGCTATACCTAAAAAAGGGCGTGGCACTTTCTCAATTAAAGCTTAACATGGTCGTTGCCAGAAAAGCTTAAGTTCCAAATTTCAGCAAACAAATATCTTTATGTTTTCAACAAAAAAACATATAAAAAAGAAAAAAAATAAAAAAAAAAATAATATAAAAAAAAAAAAAAAAAAAAGAAAAAAAAAAAAAAAAAAAAAAAAAACGTGAGGAACGAAGTTCCTTTGGCATGTGTACTGTTTAGCAGGCATGACGAGATGGAGGTCAATGAAGGAGAGACAGGAGTAAATGAAGGCGAAAAATGATTTACAACAACAATAATTTACAACATTTATACAAAAATGATTTTTACTTATTTATTCTAGGTATATAAATCTAATCAGTTCATTCAATCATAGTGACAATTGGCTTATGGTAACTAAAGTAACATACAAACATTTGAGATTCAATTTTGTCCAAGTATCTTGAAAAAACTGCATCAATAGTCGTATTGAATCTTGTTGTAGACATTGTTGGGTCGTTATTAATTTTCAAATCAAATTCTTCAAGCAGAAATTGTGTCAGTGGCTCTGATTTTTTATCAGAAAAGTTGATGTTAAAATCACCTGCCAAAATTAGGGGAATTTCATACAAATTTTTATTAAATCTCCGAAGAAGTCGAGAACCTTCTTCAGTATATTCTAACAGTACTCTGTGAATGAACTCTTGAATATCGATAATTTTCTGATTCGGTGAAACGTAGATGACTGCCATGACCACCGTGATACCGTTTTCCATTACACACTGAACCGCACAAAGGTCCGCAACACTTGTATGTCGAACAGAAAAGTCCTGAATGTTTTTGAAAATCGTCTCCATGTTCGGCGTTACGATGTTAGTTATATCACTCCTGTTCTGATATATTGCTACACCCCCTGCACGAACGGTATCACGTTTGAACTGAACGATGCAATTGAAGTGTGGTATATTACATTGCTGACCATTAGCCAACCACGTTTCGGTAAGCAATAAAATATTGCTCTTCAGAATAACTGCGTCATCTAAATCGGCGTAATGATTTTTAAGACTTTGTGCATTGAAAGTAAACAACGAGACACCTTTTTTATTGCTAATGACATCGACGATAACTTGCGCTCTTGTTTTCAGTGTATTTAAGGATAGCCTCTTGAATTCTGCCAATAACGAAGAAGTTGATGTTGCTTGTCTACGATTATGATGAAATCTGTCATTGACAAATCATAATGTTCATTGTCAGTGTTGCACAGCGCAGCACAACGTTGCCTATTTTCCAACACTAAAAAAGCGAATAAGCGTGCATTGCGCAAATTTAGCAAACTATTTTCTTTTTCTGCTTTCACTCGCTACCGCTGCTTTGTGTGTGTATGTAATAAGCGTAAAGACTTTTAACTTTTAGCGATTTCATTATTGTTTTCAATATAATTTAAACTTAATCTGAAGCGCAACTTCAGTTTTATACAATTATGCAAATTGCATAAACTTTAATATGGACGTTGAAGATTTGTATAACAATTGAAACGTAAAGTATGAAATATGAAAAAAATGTGGCCTGGCTGCATTTGTCTGCGCTCGATGTTGTTGTTGTAATGTTTCTCTTTGCGCGGCAGCGCTATGCTTTTTATTGTGATGTGCGGCATGTCACTCTACAAAATTGTTTTAAAGAGCATAAACATTATTATTATTATGATTATTAATCTTATTTTTATACCTGTTACACTAGTGTAAACAGGTATATTCAGTTTGTCGGAAAGTTTGTAACGCATTAAAGGAGGCATCGTAGACCCTATAAAGTATATATATTCTTGATCACCTCGACGAGACGAATCGATTTAGCCATGTCCGTCTGTCTGTCCGTCTGTCTGTATGTTGCTGCGCGGTTTATTCGCTCAGTTTTAAAGATATTGGGCTGAAATTTTAAACTTAAGCTTTTCTAGGTCCTGTGTACTTTCTATGTTAAAATCAATGTGCCACGCCCACTTTTAGATATTGCTCCCATAGAAAAGAATAACATTTTGTCAAGTTCTTATAAGAAAAAAATTTATTTATAAAGCAAATGGCTTCAAATATGGTACAAATGCTTCGTATATTAAGCCAAATCTTCAGTTCAAAATTGGTCCAAATCGGACCGCGAATTCCTAAATTTTTAAGAATATATTTAATTTGTTTAGTATTTTGAAATAAAATTTAATACAAATGCTGCACACGAAGGTCTATCCACGTCAAATGTTGTGTAACAGGTATATAGTATAAACTTCGGTCCAACCGAAGTTAACTTTTTTTCTTGTTCTAATTGACTTATGTCGTCTAATGCAACAGCCCAACACACATTTTTTTAACTTGGAACATTTTCGAAATAAATTACTTTTTCGGGATATCAAGAAGTCACTGCCTTAATTGGTATATAATAGTACATTGTTTGTAGCAAATTTATTAGGTGACACAAACATTATTTTTTATTTTTTTCCACAGTACACTACTTTTTTTTTTTGTCGGATTTTAACACTCGATGACATCAACCCTTCGATAGCTCAGTTGGTAGAGCGGTAGACTGTAGAATAAGATTCGATTGTAGACATCCATAGGTAGCTGGTTCAAATCCGGGTCGAATGATTTTCTTAAAATTTCTTTTTAGTGCAAAATTTTATAAAAATGAGAAATATGAGCAAATTTTAAAAAAGTTGAACAAAGAATATAAAGTAAATTTAGAAATAACATATTAAAAAAAACATTTTAAAAAAGAATATATAAAATTTTTTGTTGTATTTTTTTTAACTAAATAAAAAAATCTTGTATGGGATTTGAACCAGCGACCTATGGATATCTACAATCGAATTTCATTCTACAGCCCACCGCTCTACCAACTGAGCTATCGAAGGTATATTTGCCTGTTGAACAATTGTCTGTTATAACTTAAAAGTCCGCATTCCATTTATATCAATTATATCAAAACAAATTCATATACTCACATATACATACATACACACATATAGATGTATGTATGTATAGTAAAAAAGAGTGCCAAATACAATTATTATTTGTTATTCTTTTGTCCTGCTCATATACATGCTTAATATGCATATAATGCTTGCTCACTCTAACAACTAGAACTATTATCGAATTTCAGCAGGCAATTATCATTTTTTTTATGCAATTTGCAAGGAGAAGAAGACGGAGAGCCGGAGAGCCGTTTAACAGCAGCAATTGTGTGTATGTGAGAAAGAGAAAGCACAAAAAAACCGCATTCCATTTATATCAATTATGTATATCAAAACAAATTCATATACTCACATATACATACATACACACATATAGATGTATGTATGTATAGTAAAATAGAGCGCCAAATACAATTATTATTTGTTATTCTTTTGTCCTGCTCATATACATGCTTAATATGCATATAATGCTTGCTCACTCTTCGTTTAACGTTACGTTACGCATTTTTTCGTTACGCATTTTTTTCGTTACGCATTTTTTTCGTTACGCGCCATAAGGAACTTCGTTCCAAAAATGTTCGGGGGTGTTTTCTAAAACCCAAGGGAAAGGAGAACATATCTAATTATATATCAATTTTATGCTTACCCGGTCATCCTCCCGGAAGGCGATTACCGCCAAAAAGGATATTAAATCATCACCATATAAAGACCCAAGGAAGGCTCCTAAGGAAGGCTCCGTCCCGGTGCCATCGAAAATGGGTGAACAACCACCATCTGGATCACGGAATAGTGACTCTACTGACTCACTAATGGATTTGTCAAGTGAGTGGTTTTCTTCATCATCAGCTAACAAAGCCCTGGAACAGCGTGCCAATAAAACTATACTGAAGCGGCAGGCCATAATGGATCCTGCTAAGAAAGCTGACCTTCAAAATATATCTTCTTACATTGGCGCATCCAATTCGTTTGGTGTCCTCAGCGAACAGGATGAGCGTGACACTATGGACGATTTTGCAGGTCTTTCTAATGAAGACAACGATGCCGGTGGTGCAACTGTTGCCCATCCAATTTTTCCGAAAACTCCTAAGCCACCACCAATTTTTGTAGATGGTGTAACAAATGTTACTGGTCTCCGTATTTCCCTCAACTCGGTGACTCCTACTGAAACTTTTACCATTAAGATTAATGGACCCAGCACTGTAAGAATAATGGCTACAACAGTGAATGCATATCGAAACATTGTTCAATATTTCGAAAAGGAAAACATACCTTTTCATTCTTACCAGTTAAAACAAGAGCGTGCTTACCGAGTGGTAATCAGGGGTCTAAGCTCTTCCACACAATCAGAAGAAATAATAGACCAGCTTGCTGGTCTAGGCCATTCTGTGCGAAATTTGCACAATCCGAAAAACCGAAAAAAATGGAGTTTTAATGGACATGTTTTTCGTAGAACTTGAGCCACGTTCAAATAATAAGGAAATCTATGAAATAAAAAAAGTTTTGTCAGCAGATTGTGAAGGTTGAACATCCTCGCCGTCGTGTGGTCCATCCGCAATGCCATAGATGCCAGGAGTATGGTCATACACAGAAATACTGCAAAAAGCAATATAGATGTGTAAAATGTGGTAAAAATCATGAAACGGGAAAGTGTGATAAACCAGCAACATCTCCGGCAAAATGTGCGCTGTGCAATGATGAGCATACGGCCAATTACAAGGGATGTGCCGTATATAAACACTTAATGGAGAAGCGTGTATCAAAAACTCCACAACCTAACAAACATATTACTGCTGCTGCACATCACAATATTCAAGAATCATACCAGCAAAAAAGTCCCTCTCATTCTTATGCCTATGTGGCCAGTGAATTTCCTGCATTGCAACAACACCGGCTACGTTCTTCATAACAACAAGAAAACGCAGCATATCCAAGTAATACTGCTTATGGTGTGGACGAAATGTATCACTTAATCTCCAAAAAGTTTGATAAGTTTACTGAGTTGCAGAGTCAAACAAATAATATGCTCGCTAAATTGATGGACATGCAAATGCAGCTTATGTCCATTCTTTCTGCCCTGGTGGCGAAAAAATGAATCTACGTATAGAGTCTGGAATGCTGATGGTCTTGTGCACCATGCCAATGAACTTGAGGTGTTCATCCAAACACATGGTATTAATGTGATGTTACTCAGCGAAACTCATTTTACATCCTGATCCTACTATAAAATGATAGGCTTTGAAATATATTCTGCCAATCATCCAGACGATAAAAGTACTGGTGGAGCTGCGATTGGAGGCCGAAACATTTGCAGATGATCTGGAAAATCGTTTCAAACCATTAGATTTGGCTTTACATTCAGATGTATGCTCCACATTGGAACCGCTATCACTTCCCTGCTCACACACCGAAAATATAAGACATGTCACAATCGAGGAAGTTAACCAGCAAATTAAGGCGCTAAAACCGCGGAAATCTCCAGGTTACGACGGCATTGACAATAGGACTATCAAGGCACTGCCATTACAAGAGAATACTTTTTCTAGTAATGTTATTTAATGCCATACTGAGAATTGGTCATTTTCCATCTCAATGGAAATATGCTATAATAACAATGTTACTAAAGCCGGGCAAGCCTGAAGGTCAAGTTGATTCATACAGACCTATAAGTTTACTGCCTACATTTTCAAAAATATTTGAAAGAATATTTTTAGAGAGAATTCTCGTTATATTAAATGAGCGAAGTATTATTCCTGCATTCCAGTTTGGTTTCAGGCACCAACATGGCACTAGAACAAGTCCATAGAGTTGTACATCTCATCCTAGACGCTTATGAAGAGAAGCGTTACAGTTTCGCTGTTTTCTTGGACGTGCAGCAGGCGTTTGACCGCGTGTGGCATGAGGGATTGTTGCAAAAAATCAGGACGTACTTACCTTCAGCTCATTTTCTCCTCCTAAAGTCTTTCTTATCCGGTCGGTGTTTCCAAGTAGCTATAAAGGATGTTAACTCGACGATACGGCCAATACGTGCTGGAGTACCTCAAGGTAGTGTACTGAGCCCAACTCTTTTACTCTCTATATACTGCAGACATGCCTAAACCGGTGGGCGATCACATGTTGCTGGCCTACATACGCTGACGATACGGTAATTATGTCGAATTCAAGATGCCCTGTTGAAGCTTCGGAACACCTTCAAGAGTTTTTGGACCTTTTTCTCATTTGGGCTAATCGTTGAAACATTAAAATAAACCGCTCAAAATCTGCACACTGCACGTTAACGCTGAAAAGAGGCATTTGCCCTCAATTACACTCAACAATGTAAATATCCCTCAAGTTAACTTCGTCAAATATTTGGGAATGGTATTAGATAAACGGCTTACTTGGCGCAACCACATATCTATGATAACTGGTACTTGTCGAGCGAAACTGAAAAAACTGAACTGGCTTTAACGTCCAGCCAGTAAACTACGGCTCAGCAATAAGTTACTTATCTATAAAATGGTTATTATGCCATCGTGGAGATATGGGATACAACTGTGGGAACCGCCTCGAAGCCTATATTGAGCGTATACAAAAATGCAAAACAAGACTCTACGATGTATCTGCCAATGCCCCATGGTTTTTTAGCACGGTCATTGCAACGACTTTGATGTGCCATCAGTCTTTGATGAAATAAATCGACACAGCTCCAGATACAACGATCGTCTGTGATC